>JACDJE010000074.1:3856790-3871330 GCA_016647715.1 Pavo muticus
AAAAAAAAAAAAGTCTTTATGTTACAATAGTAAATCTTGTTTTGTTTTTGTTTTTGCTTTTGCTTTTGTTTTTGTGTTTGTTTTACAACTGTGATGTCTTTCTCTCTCTACTCAGTTTTATTCTCCTTGCTTTGTAAAATTTCCTCATTTGTAATTTACCCATGCCACCTCTTCAACTGCAACAACTGCACAGTGATCTATTATACTGTTGCATTCACTCATACAGATACCCAGCAAAACCCCATCTTCCACTTGGTGGTTCAGAACTTCTCCATTTTGTAGAATGTTCAGTAACTTTTGTTCAGTAACAGCATGCAAATTTTTTTTTCAGCAGAAATATATGTGCTTCTCAATCATGGTAACAGTGTATATAACAGCAGATCAGTGACCCCATTTCGTTAAGCAGTATTCTTTTTCCCTCTCAGAAGGTGATTTCATCATACCTCACCCGCTGATCAAGCCTCCTCTGGCCAAGGGACATTGGCAGACTTGAAGACTCCAGCTTCCTTTTCAGTAAATGTGGAGTTTCTGCCCGTTTCCTACTACAGAATATCATATGTTAGAGCTTGATAAACAGGAGCTTATTAAATTGAATGGGAATTTTTCCATAGACTTTTCTGGGTTTTGGATCAGTACCCTAACATCCATAGAAAGCCATTTAATAAATTGTAGAGTACTTGATAGTCGATGACAAGAGTTTCAAATACAAGCTTGCCATATTGCTGCCAGCACTGCCTTGAAGAGATAGAAGCTATACAAATCTAGGAATAATGAAATCATCCATTTTTTTTCCAGAGACAAATGCAACCCAAAATTGAAACCATGAAACCACATCTGATGCTAGACAAAAGGAATATTAAGACAGTCATGTTTCCAACTATAGGGGTATTTCTCAAATTGTGTGTTCTTATTCTTGCCTTTCAGCTAGTTTTTTTTTTGAGATCCAGTTTTTCCAGGCAATAGTACTGAGAGCTTCTGCTCAGCAGCAAGTCAGAGAAGATAGGTTCTATTACACGGTGCTGCCGTTATGCACAGATGTATATTTCATCATTCAGTAGATGAAAAAATAATAAAAAGTCCACAGAATAAATACGAATGATGAAGAAATATTTAATTTTCACTAAGCTCTTCTGTAGACACTTTTAGTTCTTGAGAACGGAAAGTTAACTGAAAAACAGAGATGTTCTTCCACAAACAGAAGACAAGATTTGATTTATAAGTTTCTTTCCCCCCCGCCCCCCCCACCCCAACTTTTACCTATTTTTACCCATTTTGGTGAAATGATTCAAGATTCTGTATTGAACAAAAAAAGTGGTCAAGTCTTCCCCTTGTTACGATCCTTATGTCTCACAATAAGAAAGGGGCAATAGACTTTGAAGCAATGATGAAGAATGTTCAGGATGGCAAAAGGAATAACTGAACACTGCATATAGAGACTGGATGGTGTACTTTATCATCATAAGGATGAAGTCAGCATACTCAGTTTCCATGGAACTGTTACTTTAATATATTCTTAAAGCAGCAAATCATCTTCAGAAGTCTCTGTAATAAAAAGTGCATTGAATAATGTCAGCTTGAATTAAACTCATGTGACTGAAAACACTGGGTATCTAAATTAAATCCTATTTACTTGCTTAACTTGTTCATATGACCTACAAACTCTATTTTTTATGTTAAATACAGTATAAATGTCCTGAAGCCCTTCAGAAGGAGATTAAGCTCATGCTATACTGCAGATGCTTTTGTGGATGTAAGTCAGACCTTATATGTGATTGTAAGTTATTTTATGTACTATATTATTATTATAGATTGCTGAAAGAGACCCATCTTTAAGAAAATTAAAAATAAATGAAAAGGTTATTTTCTTAGTTGGTGGAAGACATTCAAAATCTGCTTGTAAATGAGTGTATTTTTAAAACCAAATACAAAGGATCCCTTTAAGTATATGTTTTCTTACCTTAGGGCTTAGACTGAAGTTTTTGTGTATGATTTGTTGATACAAAGGTTAGATCTGGCTTCAAAAATGGCAAAGTATCTTTACGTAAAGTCCAAATACGTCAGTGTTCATACACTACTTCTTTCTAAGACCTTGCAGAACTCAAATCAAAATGTTTATTTAAACCTGTTCCTTCACTTCAGAAAACCAAAAAAAGAAATACAACAAAATTAAAACTGCAACACCTCAGTTGGATCTTTTTCCATGATGGTCAGGCATAAAGGCTGTTTCCAACATTTTTACAAGAAACCAGAACTCTTAGCTTATCTTGGTAACATAGTATATTTCCATGAAAAACTGCAGCTGCCATAAATTTTGTTTTATATTTGTGTTCTCTGTTTGTGTATGTATATATGTCAAGCTTCACACAGTCTATCTGAAAATGTTCTGCAGATATGTTGTATGGGAGTTGTGTGAATGCCTGAATTATGACCAAATGGTCACCATTTTGTGGTTAAAGTTGTTTTTTGTTTTTAGGAAAAAAATGTCTGGCTGATCAAAATTTTAATTCTCAGCATAGAACACTTACATTTTTAAAGAAAAAAGAAAAGAAGCAAAGCAGTTAAAAATTATCTTCCCTAGTTTATCTTCTTAAGTTTACAGTTTTTGAGTTCTCTAGACCTATAAGAAGTGGATAAGCGGAAAAATTATCTGGGTTATTGCTTGAGTTTTCAGTAAAAACTGCAAATGTGGGATCTCTGATGCTGTAGCATCTCTTTTCAGAATATCCTGTATTCATCTACTCAAAAGAAGCATCTTGCCAATGATAACCTTCATATCTCATCTGAGATCTGTCCCAGGAAGGATATATCAGCACATATACATACGCAGAATACTTAACTTGCTAGTGTACATATCTTAGATACAACATCATGAAACTAGCTAGTGTTATGTGGGCTTGTTTTATCTATCATCTCTCTGAACTCTGAGCTCATGGCCATGGGGTTGAACATCATCCTGCAAGATTGCTGAAGTGTGCATTGTCTAACTCTTCTTGGTGAAAATCATCTCATTTGACCTTAAACAGTTGAGATATTTGGTCTTTCTAATCTCAGTTAATGATGTAAATCTGACAATAACTGTCAAGCAATCAATAATTACTACAATAAGCTGCTGCTGCAGTTAGCTGTGGGAGTGCTGGAGATGCTGAAGTCTTTTGATGGGACAGCAAAGACCAAAAGAGGTAAGTGCATCTATCTTAAGTCAAAGCCCTTTAACATTCTGTGGCTAGCTTCTCTTCTGATACAAATGGATAAATATCTGTGAAGTTTAATGCACTTCTGTCCACTGAAGCACTGTTAAATTTGGCCTAGAGTTTTCCACAAACTGCTGAACTACCAGAGGATATTGCCCTCATGCTGGATTTTTACTGATATGCCTTTGAGCCTACATGCCTCAAGTTATAAAACATGTGAAGTGTATTTTATTAAAAAAGAATGCCTATGGTGTAGAATGAAAGCATTTGGCTTCTGATTTCTGGCTCTCATTCCACCAGTTCAGTCATGAAGTGGTTAAATGTCATTGAATGTTTTTCGAAATTCTTTAAGGATGAACACATCTACTGAGAAAAGCAAGCAGTCTTGGTGCTAGCGGGTAATTTATATCAATTTTAAAGCTAGGAGAGAACTGTGATCTCATACTACAGCCTAAAAACCTGTCCATTCGTTACTACATGGCAATGGAATTTGGTTGACATAATTTGAGGAAGCTGACTTTTACAGTATTCAGGTAAGTCAGAGCAGGGAAAGGCTCAGTTACATGTCCTAAGAAATTACATCATTTTTCTTTCCTTCACATGTTTTTTTTTAATACTAGATGTACAGAAAAGATCCAAAAGTTCTTGTATATTTTTCAGTGTAATCCATAGAGCCTTTAATTTCACTAAAAAATTCATTTCAACAATGTTGGAATATGCCATTTTACAGAAAGAAGAAACTCAGATTTTCATGTCAGTAAGACGTTTGAATATTTAAAATCTGTCGGATCATATTTTTTTTTACACCACAGTTCATTATCTTTCATGTAAGTATGCCATTACATCACTCTGAATGTATAATAAAATCTAGTTTTAGTCTGATGTTATTTAAAGACAGAGAACTTATCACCTCCTTTTTGAAATTGTCTCACTGCTGAGATTTTTCCTTGCCTCAGTTTCAATGTCTGGTTTCAGCCTACAGCTACTGGTTTTAATTAGACCTTTCCTCACTGGATTAAAGAGCTTTTCAGTATGTTTAATAATTTCTTCACATACTCATACATTGCAAGTCATCTTCCTGTTTATAATACGGTGAGTGAATTTCTAATTTTCTCATTGCAAAACATCTCTAACCCTCAATTTCCATTTGTGGATTTGGGGTTTTGCTTTTATTTATTTATTATATTGTTATTCAACATAATTTGAAAAAAATGGGCATGAGACAGCAGAACTGGTCTAACCATTGCCATGTGGGGAGGTAAAATCATTCTTATTTTCTATTTCTACTCCTCATGCTGCCAAGGATTTCATTCTCACTCACTGTGCCTCTTTCTCTTGTAGTGGCAGGAAACCACAGCTCCTCTGCACAGATGTATGAGCAAGTTTATCCTTCCTGTTCTGCCTTGTCCTTAAAACACATTTCCTTGAAGCCATAGCTCAGTCAGTGGCCAAGGATCCATTGGCAGATCCCCATTTTTATGCAGGAGAGACCTATTCACTGCTAATGGCCCTTTGATTGCTTTTTCCACACTTTCTGGACCATTTCCTACATTACGGGCTCCAATGAAGGGCCTAATTCAGGTTGTCCTTTTACAAGCTCAGTATCCATAAAATGAAATGGAATTATTAACTGGACACGTGCGCATTCCTGGAACTGTCACCCCCCTCTGCTTTGATTTGTCTGTTTTTTCCCCCTCATTTATTTCCTTTATGAAGAAATTTCAAAGTCTCCGCATGCTCTGTCTGATTGTTTTTCCTTAGAGTTTGGTTGATTTATAAAACAAGGCTTGCGGAGTTTATGGAGTGAGCACTTATTTCAGATAAATGAATATATTAGAAGTATACTAAATAAAGATGTACATACATATAATCTGTTTTAAAAGAAGAAATTCCCAAGGGAAAAATCATAGGCATTCTGATCTAGGCTAAGATCCAGAAAAGCACCCAAACATATGTATAAGATTTTAAAAAGCAGTAGTATTTTGTTTCAAGTAGATTGCTTAACTTTAAGCTAAACAATCTTCCATATTGTCCTCCGAAATTTTATCTTGATTAATTCTACATTTTAACCTGAACTACAGTACAGTCATTCAAAAATGGTTATTGAATGATAACTACTATTATTAATCAGTAATTATCCAATAGAGTTTATTAATGATTGAAAGATATCGATGATTTTAAATCCTCCTTTTAATTACTTCCATTGAAGCTATTTGTTTTGATTATCTTGCAGCATTAGGATTTATCTGAGTTAAGTAGAATAACTTGCTTTACTGCTACACTCTTTTCCTTTTACAGTGCCAAAGGCAATTTTAATTACCCTTTGCATTGATATACTGAGATTCTATTTACTAGAGAAAGTACAAATTTCTCAGCTTATATTACAGAACCATGAATTTATTGTATGCTACCTAGATATTATGTGCTCAAAGGAGGGTGTTAAGATTCACTTTAGTACTTCAGGATCCAGTTATAAGCTCTCCAGGCTTTGCTGCATATGAGGTGTTACTAAGCAGGCGATGTGAGACCTCTGTGCTCACTGGTAGCCTGCTCTGTGTTACATTTTGAGTTGTTAATAGATTGATTCTGAACCTGATTATCAGTTTGGAAAAAGTGTCACCAACTGCTTTCTGAAAGACATTCTTCCTTTTAAGTGATTTCCTGAGACTTAAATTCTGGTCATTGATGAATGTATTTAATGAGAAATCTTTTGAACAGAGTAGTCAGTACTGAGAGATAATTGAAAACCCTTGCACTTAGGAAGTCCTTTCGACCTTGATTGGTATATGTGGTGGACAAGAAAGCCTAATGTCCACTGAACTAAAAATTAAGTTGCTAAGTTCCTATGCTACTGTAAGGTTAGTACGGTTATGATACTCCAGTGTTGTGCAAAAATCACACCATAGGAGACATGTTCAGACAGGGAAGAGGTTTCTTTTGTGTGTTGATTGCGTGACAACATGCAGTGACAGGACGATAGGAAATGGCCTCAAGTTGTGCCAGGGGAGGTTCAGGTGGGATATCAGGAAGAATTTCTTCTCAGAAAGAGTGGTCGGGCACTGGCACAGGCTGCCCAGGGAGGTGGTGGAGTCACTGTCCCTGGAAGTGTTCAAGAGATGGTTAGATGTTGTACTAAGGGACATGGTTTAGTGGGAAAATATTGGTGGCAGTATGGTTGGACTAGATGATATTGAAGGTCTTTTCCATCCTTGATGGTTCTATGATTCTGTATCCACTGAGACATTAGCAGTAATGGCCCAGCTACAGAATACATTAAAATTTCCTGAGCAGATCATCTTTGATCAAACAGAGAGAGAAAAAACAATACTTCTGGAAAACCCAAAGGCATATTTAACCAAGGTGATGAACCACCTCATGAAGGAAGCTTTAAGTTTCTTCAGATATCTATTTGATTTTGTTATACTGATGTGTATAATTGCACCTAAAGGAACCCAGCATCAATTATTGATCATGACGCTCTAGGCACTTGACATGACTGAAGTCAGACTATATGTGGGGACAATACATAGTCAAAACAAGAACACCCTTGGGCAGGCAAGGGCTAAGTGATTTCAGTAGGGTAACATCTCAGTCACTGAGTGACATTTTGAATTACCTAATAAAGGCAGCTTACAGCCTTGTAAAAGCACCCGTCAGGCTTGGCTGGGCATGGGTTTCCTCAACTAGAATACACTTGGCAGGATAATGATCCATTATTCAGAAAACATCCAATCACAGTTTATTTCAGAACAACATGGTAAATTATATGAAAGATTCTGAGGAAGTGACTCATGCAAAATTGTATGAGGAGAACACTGCTTAGAAATTATGCTTGAATTATTGAAGGTTTTCGTGACTGATAAGTGAAAATAAGAACATAACATGAGAATGCACATACTGGAACAACTCAGTGATCCATTTAAATGAGTATATTGCTTCCGATAGTGTTGCATTCCTAAACATTTACAGAAAGATGATATAGATACATAATTATCATATTTACCCAAGTAAGACTAAATTCTGCCACTGTAGGCTATAGTGAATAGCAATGTACTGCTGCGAGCAGTTCTAAATAGGTAGCGCTATGCAGTGCGAGACTGATAGTTTTGCGAGGGAGGGAAAGGAAATACCTTTATGACCTCATATTATCCATTTATACTCTGAGTCATTAAAATTATTTCTTCTTATAAACGTTATCTTTGCTAGTAGAGGAATATATGGACAAATACTCTCTCTGACAATCAGTGTGCTTTGGAGCAAACTCAAAGCATACATGTTATTCAAAGTTGCCTTTCCCTGACTTCTACTGAATTATTTGCCCCCAAAAGAAAACATCTGACTCTTCTTAAAACTGCAGTCAGTGGTGAAATTCTTGTCAAGCACTGCAGGCCAAGTGCGTTCCTCAAGTTAATTGTAAATTACACTGTAATGAGTTATGCAAAAATAAGATTCTGTATCGGTAGTTTTCAACCTGTGGCCCACCACTGAGTAAGGAACAAGATTCTATTGTCAGTAGATTAAATTTATTACATTGCATCCCTTCCTCCAATGGAAAAGAGTAGGGGACTCATAAATCAGAAAAGATTCAACAACACTTCTATGTTTAAAAAAGTTGCATTTCAGTTTCACTTGAAGATTAGTTTAACTGTTCACCATATAAACAATTTACTTTAAGTTTTATAGGACACACTAGGTGAAAGTTAAGAGGAATAAAAGAGAAGTAGAAAGAAGAGATGAGTTTCATAAAGATGAGGCTCACTTCATGCCCACACATCTAGGTTTTCTTCCTATGGAATTGAAGTTGCATTAAAAGGATGATTCATGCTCTGATGTGGTAGTAGAGAGGCGTCAGGATTGTATTCCCCATCAGTGAAGCACAAGTTGCTCACAGGTCCTGCAGTTTAGATTTAGAAGAAAATGCATCTTGCTGTAGCAGTGAAGACACCAATTCATTCAGTTTAATCCACTTTCGCTCAAATACTTTGGTGGCTAATCTGATTCAGACAGTGTGTCATTCTATTTCTCAATAATTTTATTTCAGTTAACCACATTTCAATAGTATTTGTTTTTGCAACCATAGTGATGAAATATATTCATTGGCTACAGATACAGAAATTCTAAGCAGGTGTCTAGTTTCCTCAAATTTCAGTAAATCAAAATATCTCCCATCCATGCTACTAATAATTGAATTTTAAAAAACATAACTTTTTTTTTTTTTTTTTTGTCTGACACCAAATCATAAATCTCTCAATTTGGAATTGGCCAAGAAGATAGGAAAATATTCATCTGCACCTCAATATGTCTTCTAGTGTTTTGCTAGCTGTTTTTTTCTGTGTTTTCTTTTTTTCCAGAAGATTCTTGTCAGACAGCAACTAACTAGTTTTCCTTTGCTGGTTATACCTCCATTTGATGCTTTTTGTTATAGGATGATACTACTGTAATCTGTTATGACACTGTTGTGACAGTGACATCAGACACTTAGTGACAGTGACAACTGATACTTAGGAAACATCTGTTAGCTAATTTTTATATTCATTTTTTGGTGAAAATGTCCTTATAAACCTGCATGTTCTCAGTTCCAGCAAAGACTACTTTCATTAGAAAAATCAATTTTCCCTTATGTTACAGCAAATGTCAAAAAGGGACACTGATTTTGCTTTTATTTTTGGTTTTGAAAACATTGCCTCTGTTGTTCTTTGATTATGTATCTTTTTACTTCCCTCTATCTTTTCAAAGTAATCATAGAATCATGAAAACTGTTTCTTTTACATTTCTGTTAGCCATTTCTGTATTGCGGAATGTTGTACAAGGCACTTTTAAGAACTGTTATAAAGAACTGTTATACCATAATACTGTGTTTCAAAGAAGTGAACATTTGCTCCACCCCTATATATACATGATCCAACAACTCACAAAGTATTTGGAAACAGAAAGTATTCATAAACCTCCAGTGATGATCTCACCTGATCCCTTCTTATTCCCGTTGCACACATTAGATGTAATTGGATCAAAACAAGTTAATTTGAGGAAAAGACAACAAATATCAGTACAACACTGCATAATCTCCTCTTCCTTCCTTCCTTCCTTCCTTCCTTCCTTCCTTCCTTCCTTCCTTCCTTCCTTCCTTCCTTCCTTCCTTCCTTCCTTCCTTCCTTCCTTCCTTCCTCCCTCCCTCCCTCCCTGCCTTCCCTTCTCTCTTTCCTTCTTTCCTTCTTTCTTTCTTTCACACAAAGATTAATATATTGCTTTTAAATCTGATTCATGTGGAGAAAGCTAATTTGTTTTGCTTTGGTACATCCTGCCATTTTAGACTGTTTTCTTCTCAAAACACTAAATGTGCTTTATAAATATTCAAGAATTTTAATTTTTCAACATGGTTCGTGGTTTACCATACCACCTGATTACCCAAGCTGTTGTGTTTTTTTGGTATTGATTAGACTCCTCCTTTTTTTTTTTTTTTTAATCTGTGTTAGCATATCAAATGATATTTGTTCCTGTACTGGAGCTTGGAACACCTCCATTCTAAACTCCTTCCATCTCGGAAACTGGATATTTATATGTACTCTGTTTTTCATGACTTAATCAGCTTTTAATCTATAACAGCATTCCACCCCACGGCTACAGATATTTTGAACTGCCTCAAGTGGAAATGTCCATATAATCAAAATTCTAGTTATTTAATCTCTCTCTTGCCTTCAGCAGCCTTTCTCAATAGCATTACTGATGACAGAAATTTGGCTTAGAATCAGGAATATGTACTGAATTCTCAGAAGGAAATATTTATTAAAAAGGGGGAAACTCTGTGACAGAGATCATCTCACAGGTATGTTAATAACCTATAATGCTTCTTTATTTCTCTATATCTCCTACTTCATTGTACAAAGTTCAGAACAGAGGCTATACCATCTCTTTTCAATTCTCAGCAAAACTGCAAAATGGCTAGGAAATAGGCCTATTATTAAACTAACTCATGCCTGGTAGAAAGCAGTAAGTGAACACATGGTAGGCTGGTTATGCAGAAGACTATAGAAATCTCTTCTTGCAAGGAAATTCTCAGTACTAAAAAGAAACCCATCTGCTCTAGTTAGTACATATTGTGAGTGAATAGTTTTATTTACCATACTCACCAATTACCATCACCTGGCCCATGTCCACTTCTGGGATATGATGACGAGACATCAATTACAATTTTTTCATGAAGTTTAACATTCTCATAGTACAGTTTTTATTGAGTAAATATTGGCTACATGCCTGAACTGTTTCCTTATGGGACGTGGCATATTGGGTTAATACAGGAATATTTCTTATCCCCTAAATCAAATTTGCAAAATTATCCTGGCTTTTGGAGTTTTAATTTGTTAGTATCCATTGTATTTATGAACAAATCAGCTGAACTCTTGTTCTTTGGAGTCAAGAAGATTTCTAAATGACAACATACTAAGAGCACATTTAAAAACACAAGCATCTATGTATGAACTTGAATGTTTTGTTATGAACACTGACTAGTCTTCAGCATACACAATATTAAAGACAGTTCTTTAGCTTTAGCTTAGCTCAGTTGTACATTAGGAAAATCTGCAAATAAAATATTACTGGGAATAGAGATATACCAAATAATTAATTTTGAAGCTAACTGACTGCCACCTGTATAAATGACACATTGGAAATTGAAGGGGAGTTGGATTGTAGAATAGCCGTATGTGGCAGTGACAAAAGTAAGATCCTCTAAACCAATGTGAAAGTAGTATAAACTCCTAAAATGTTTCAGAAATTTTTTGTGTATTGGTAACATTTCCACATTTCTATCTGCTCAGTTATCATCAGAGTTTATACAAATGTTTTATGACAGCTTCAGATGAGCCTTTCAGAAAGCAGTGACTACATCTAACCAGATGAAGGGAGAAGTGAGAGAACTCTCCACATTGTTATGGTAGGTATCTATGACTAGTACTCTTGCTCCTAATCCTTCAATTTAGTAATCTCAGCCCTGTTTCAGTTGGTTTACTTATCTTTTCTTAAGGAGCTATTGAAATGGATCTAGGTTTAGAACAGTGTCTGTTTATAATTTCAGCTTGGTTTCAATGTTTGGCAGCTCAATCTGAAGAGTTTTGGAAATGTAGAAAAACTATATGTAAGGGAGGGAAGCATCCCCTTTTCCCAACCACACAGAATGGAATAACAAGTAACATAGACACAACCATCAGCTGATATAAATTGTTGTGTCTGCATCAAAGTTCTTGGTGAGACAGTAATTTAAATTTATTGTCTGAACTGATCTTCCTCTGTGTTTCCTATTAGTAAATATATTAAAAATCTCATTAAAAAATACTTCAAAATAAGTTCAAAATAGAAATGACATGCCCATGGAACTGACTGCAACATACTGAAGGAACTACATTTGTTATTAAAATCTCATTGGAAAGATAAGATGCCAGCAAAATATCTGGAAGAATGTTTTTTTTTTTTTCTCTCCTCAGTAATATTGTGAAATACTTATACTGAAACAGTTATTAGGTAGATTTCAAAAGGGAAATTTCATTTCTCTGTCTCTCTGTAGTACCTTCCATTTCAAGTATTGCATGCTGCTTTTATTTATTTTCCCTTTGTATCATAAAACTCAACTGTCACTAGTTGTATTTTGTTAGGATACGAAATAGCTCATTCAGCAATTGCTTTGCATTCACACCTTGCATTTAAAAAGTGGAAAAAATGCTAAAGTAGGAAGTGCAGCTGAGGACAAGCAGTATAATCTGACTTACTTGTATTGTATTTGACTCTATGGAAACTAACTGGCACAATTAATGAAGTAAGCTGCACTTCATCTTAAGTAAAGATGGCAGAATTTGAGTACTTTTAAGAGAAAGAGAAATGAAACTGGAGAGAGTTTACTTATGAACACAGCATTTTGAAAGTAGAGGCTACAGAAGATTTTCCTCTAGTTTTGAAAAATATTTAGCCTGGAAGAAACAACAGACATACAGTTTCCTAGCTCAGAGAATGCCAACCTTAAGGCATACTGAAAACTTTCCAGAGCTTCCTATTTCATAAAGAAGATAGTAATTATTTAAGAAGGTATCTGCTTAGACATCAATATCAAAGCAAGTAGTATGGTTCCTCTGTCCTTTGTCTTTTAAATGTATGTTTTCCTACATTTAGAGGTAATTCTTAAATATCTTTTTCCTTTTCTACCAAGTAATTCCAAGAAATTATTTATTGCACTGATTTAAAGGGGTAGCATCCAGATCTTTATTGATCTCCTGTTGAGCATTGGCTGTTTTCAGAAAGCACTGACTTTAGAAAGTGAAAATACTCATTTATGGGGAAATATAGGATGCTGAGTGTTGTCACCTGTACTTTTACAACCCACTGAATTCCCAGCAAGTCAATGGAGACTCTGAATTTGTGCCAAGGCCCAAGTCGTACTTGAATTCAGTGAAGAGCCCCAGAAGTGTGGACATCTCATGTAATAATCTTGTTTCTGATAGTGACTCATGGCATGTGTGTAGACAAGTCATTTAATCTCTTAAGCTTTGTGTTCACACAAAATAAGGGAAATATGTTGTATATATATATACAAACATGAAATGATGCTGAGAGTTTTTGGTTCTTGGATTTGTTGCTTTTTTGGGAGGATAGGACTTGAAGTATCTTTTGTGATCAGGCTTATATTTATCAGTGGAATGAATACTGATCTCCATGCTGTTCCAGCCTCCCAAGAGTAATTTCCTAGTAACATGGCATTTGTATCTTACTGGGTAGAACTGTCTCTCTTAATGCAAAGCCCTACTACTTTTTCCTTTGAAGGAAAACTGCTGTTACTTTTTTCTTTCTTTTTTTTTTCCTTTTTTTTTTTCCACGGAATCAATTTTATTTGAAGTTGGAAGGAAGGTTTAACTAGTAAACCTGCATTACTAGATGTTTACTAATGTATACGACTATTAAAACAGACAAAGACAACAATGATGATCCAAGAGTTCTTGATTTAAAATGTTAGATTCAAATTGTATAATTGACAGTAGTGATGCAAATCAGATGAATTCCTGAGGACTTTTCACAGTTTAAGTGATATATATATATATGATCCATAGGAACCTTATCTTTTCACTTATAGTAAAGAAAGAGAGAATAAAACCAGTTTTTATGGAACTAAAGCAACCAGCAAGTGTCTCTCTGTATGGCAGATGCATGGCAGAGGCTGTGTTGGTGCTGGGAACAGACCCTTATACAAACACCTCTGGTGGGGCCACGGCGTGCATACAATGTGGGCAGTCAGAGAGATGCAAATGGTGGAGCTGCTTGTGATGCTGAGATGTGGAATGTTATGTCACATTCTTAAAGATGTCTGTTACCAGTCCACTGCATGGTCTAAGGCACTGTTCTGAAGCAAATATCTACAGAAGATGTTGTGAGATCAAAAGTATACTTGTTCCTTCTCTGAAACTGGCTCCTGAAAACATTAGTTCCTCCAATATGCACAGATATAATCTATGACATGAGAATGACTTACTCTACTCAGTTCCAGCCTCAGTTTCTTATCTGTAGTTCTTTACATCACTAGGGTGTGGAGGACACAAAGTCCATTATGTAATAGTGCTTATATTCTCTGGTGCTTTGTTCTATAGGTAGAACCTTTATGTTTGCATTTTTTCATTGCTACATATGCATAAGGATCCTTACTAGTAGTACTCCTAATTTGAGCCAAGATTCTGAAAGATGCTACACAAAATTAACTTTAGCATACTTTTTCTTGACATTCTCCCTCTTCACCTTTGGACAAAGAATGCTATGAAAACCTATTGTTTTTAGAATATCTTTTGAGCACTTGCCATCCATCTTACTCTGAACTGCAGCTATGTCTTGATGTTGTTTAATACCATGGAAAATAACTCTTTGATCCTTTGCAGGAAATGCTGTTTTTTATTATATGGAGAAGAACAGCAAATCAAAGAGTTATTCCTTCACTTATTTGTAACTTTGTCTTAGAGGCATTTAATTCACTTTGTCAGTTCACTTGCTGCTAATTGATCCATCTGTTATTTTCATCAGCAAAGGATTTCCCTTATGAATATATGAATGTATCTCATATATTTGATGGAAGAACAATATTAGTGCTATCACAGTCACAGAGTTAGGGATTATATCTGTCTTCTCTGGGTGTTTAGTTCACCTCATCCATTTTCCCAGTGGCTTTTATCTTACTCTCAGCTGGTCTCCAAGATGAAAACATGATGTAATAGCTGAATGCACACACTGCCAACTGTCTCTGCTTCCAGTCCTTTCTCACTGGGCTAACAGGGTATCTTGTAGCTAAACAAAACTCAGAAATTCAGCTTTTTTTTTTTTTTTTTT
>JACDJE010000362.1:0-74680 GCA_016647715.1 Pavo muticus
AAGGAGATGTTCTTCTGTCACCTGCAGAAAGGTCACACCTGGAACATACAGGCTTTAACCATCACATGCAAAGATGGATACAGAGCAGGTTTCCAGGAACTCCAACCAGCTGCAGTCCCCAGGGGCATGCCGTGAAGTTTTAAAGAGTTGGGATTTTTTTCAGTTAAAGTGGGAGTCCTTCCTTCCCCTCATGCACGCAGAAGAGAAACCAAGTGAGAAGCAATTCTCAGGCAAGCAAATTGTCATACACAAGAGCATTTGGGCTGAGCACTTTGCCTGTTGGTAGGAAAGCAACCTGACCCACCTTATCATGAACCCCTATCAACCCCAAGGGAACACATCACTGGAAACTTTATAACCCCATCACAGAGTAGAAATCGTGTAAATTCCAATCTCTGTTTTCCTCTGAGTTTCTCTTGGGGGTTTCCTCTGCCCTGCTCTGCAGATCCCTATACTCAGGGTAGAGCTGGCAAGATCTGCCTGCTAACACAAATCAGGCCCAAGGCACTGGCCCGATACTCAGCAGCAAAAAACAACTTAGTACCACAAGGCCAATGGCTCTGTCTCAGTTTTACACCAGAAGACAGCATGGTCTGAGTGCAGTGTTAGGTATATTAAGAAATTTGTTACTTGATTTACACATACGTTGACAATGCACTGTTGACTGTTTGGAGTGCCATTCCTTAAGCTGTCCAAGAGGAAGCAGCCAGGGCAAAGGAGCAGTGGTTTGGAGTGGGAATCCTGCTACCTAACCACTGGGATGCCCTTAAGGCAATATCACTTTGGTTTCCCCCACACAAGACTCAGAACACACATTTAGGCATCCTCTGTTGAAGGGGACTAACTATGCCCCCAGTGTTATTAAAGATGCTCCTTATTGAGGTCATGCGTGTGGCAGCTGATGCTCCTTCATAAACGATCACAAGTAAATCAGTGTCTTTGACTTACAGTGGCAAGATAGTTCTGTTTGATGACAGACTGCTTTAATGTGTCTTTTATCAGTGCCTTTCTGCCAAGATAAGGAGACTGTCAGAAAGATATCAGCAGTGGTTTAGGGAGAGCCTGCTGCTGTTCTAAATTAACAGCAGGACAGCCTCCATATACATCTCTTGGTGGGAGGTGCTAATGGAGGCTTGGCCACAGGGACTGTGTTACTCATGGCACCAGTGTATATGCTCATAACTACTAACTGTATTATCTCTGCCGAGTTATTTTCTGAGGGTGGATTAAACTCCAAGTAGGCTGTATATTCCCTTCTGATAACAGGCTACCTCATCTCACATCACCTAGGTCTGCAAATACTGACAGGCTCAGATTACTGTGAAGAAAAGAAACTCTAATCTGGAGCAAAGGAGAGTGTAAGTGAATATACAGTTGTGGTTCTAAAAAAACCCAGAGGTTCCTCTGTATCCACATAGCAGATCACATCTGAGTGGTGTACCAAGTACTGGAGCTGGTGGAACATCAAAGTAGAACATGATCTCCCTCTATATTCTTGTGAGACCCCACGTGGAGTCCAGTTCTGGGGGCCTCCACCACAAGAAGGACACTGAGCTGTTGGAGTGGGTCCAGAGAGATGATCAGAGGGCTGGAGAACCTTCCCCTACAAGGACAGGCTGAGAGAGTTGGGGCTCTTCAGCTTGGAGAAGAGAAGGGTCTGGGGGAATCTTATAGCGGCCTTCCAGTACCTGAAGGGGATCTACAGGAAAACTGGGGAGGGACTTTATAAGGGCATGTAGTGACAAGACAAGGGGAAACGGTTTTCAACTGGAAGAGGGTAGATTTAGACTAGAGATTAGGAAGAAGTTCTTTACAGTGAGGGTGGTGAGACACTGGAACAGGTTGCCCAGTGAGGTTGTGGATGCCCCCTCCCTGGAAGCATTCAAGGCCAGGCTGGATGGGGCTTTGAGCAACCTGGTCTAGTGTGAGGTGTCCCTGCCTATAGCAGGGGGGTTGGAACTAGGTGATCTTAAAAGTCCCTTCCAACCCATCCATTCTATGATCCTATGATTTTCCAATTTTCTAATAGACTAGGGTCCACAGACAGCAGTGCAGGGTACCAAAAGGCTTAATTCAGACTTAAAACTACAGTGTGGGTCCTTGTTGATGTTGGGGGAAATGGAAACACTGAAGATGGGAGTGTGAATTCCAGGCCATTGGGAAGAAGGATAGTAAGTCCCAAGCTAGTAACTGAAGGAGCTAGTTACATGTTGTGATGTATGTTGTGATAAGGTATAGCCATGGGCCAATAGAAGTGGCATGGGAAATGGTTAAATAAATCTATATGAAAAGAGTTCATTGTCCATGCGAGAATGCATGCATATGCCAGAGCCTGGATCTGTGCTTCTGGCTGCCTTCCCAAACCAGTGCACAAGGCAAAAGGGAAATTATGAATCTATTTCCCCAAGATTGTGGTGAGGGTAGACAAAATGGGCATACATTTTTCCTCAGAAGGGAGAGGCTAGCATGTTTTCTTTTATCCATTCAGAAAGTCATGGAAGTAAACAAAATGGTAGTCTCTTCTCACCTGGACAATGTGACTTTCTCATTGCAGTGCCAGTGCCTGTCTCTGTCAGGCTGCTCCAGAGGCTCATAAACCTGAGCTGAGAGGCCAAGACCATCAGTGCTTCTTCTTCATATCACCTCATTTCAGCCATGCAAGAGGATGTCAGGGGGTATCTGAGCTTGATCTCCTTTCAGTTCAACTGGTGTGCCTCACTCTACGTGCGCTGGTATGCAGACATGTTGTCACCAGCCCCAGCCTCAGGCAACAACAAGTTTGTCCCTGTTGGCAAAGGCTGTACTCCCAAAGTGCTGAAAGATGACTCCAGTGGCTTCTGTAGGTTCCTTCTTCTGTTCAGTCTCCTGCAGAGGGAAAATGCCTTCACTGGCCAGGTCACAAGCATTCTCCATCATTAAGGTCCATCATCCTGTGATTGCAGCTACCTGAGGAAAAGTGAGTCTACCTGGCTGCTTTCAAACTTCAGTGTGCTGCATGAGGTAGCCTTTAAACAATGCCCAAATCACTCCATTTTCGTAATCTGAGATAGGTCTCCTTCCTTGTCTTCTCTGAGGAGGAACAGAAAGCTAAACTGTTACCTCTGTGCTTAATTCATTCATATATGTAATAGCTGTTCCTTTGAGTTGCTGACTCAAGACCCATTCTGATTATATTAAACAGAAAGTTTCTCATCCTTATTCTCACTTTCAGTATTAGACACAATTAATACTTTCATTGACTGACTTTGGGCAAGAAAGTCATCAGCAAAGCAGCAGAGGATCATGAATATATATGTATGCATATACATATATATCTTGTGTATGTGTGCATGCATGCATGTCACCTCCGAAAAATGAAATTCTTCTGTATGCTAATTTTTCTCATTGAGTTTCCAAGACAACAGTGGTTGCACTGGTCTGATTTTTTGGTCTGATTTTTGGATGGTCCTGTGTGGAGCCAGGAGTTGGACTTGACTTGATACTTCGGAGTCCATTCCGACTCAGGATATTCTGTGATTCTGTGATTCACTCTGTGCTGTCCCCATTTAACTCCCTGCCCCCCTGTCTTCAGAGCCAGCTTTAGAGCTTGTAAACACACTGTGTTTAGGTTTTTTACATTTCTGTACCTTTTCCACATGTTTCTAATCAACCATACTGGACAGCCCTGCCACAGGAATCAGTGAGTATCAGCCCACAGAGAAGCAGCTAGCTCAGAATAAGCTGTATGTGAACTTGCAGAGAGCATCAACCACTCTGGAGTGGTAGCTGTGTGAACTTCCTTTCTCCATGTTGCATGTGGAGTCACTTATCCCATTTATTTTGCCAAATAAGAAACCTCACTTTGGTATGGGTAAAAGCATGTCCCTGACTTTCAGACTGTCCTCTTCACTATTGCCTCCTTCGTTTCATAGAATCATAGAGTGGCCTGGGTTGAAAAGGACCACAATGATCATCTAGTTTCAACCCCCCTGCCACAGGCCGGGTTGCCAACCACAAGACCAGGCTGCCCAGAGCCACATTCAGCCTTCCCACTGTGTCAGTCCAGCTCCTTTCTTCCTTAGCTGAAAACCCAGATTAATTACCAATTGCACAATTCTCCTTCCATTTATCCCCTTTTCTGTCCTGCAGCAAATGTTACCATAACCATGAAAAGTATCAATTCATAGAGTTTAGGAAGATGCAGCAGGAAATCAGGGACAAAACAAAATTTCTAGATACTAGTACGAGGTAGCTGCTCAGACTTCAGATTTGAAGGAAGCTTCTTCACCTTCTTTCATTGTTTGTAGCCCTCATTTCTTATCAGTCCAGAAGATCAGACTCACTCATGGGGGACATGAGTACTGGCAGAATATAATCAGGTGCCTATGAAAGCAGCCCAATTCCTGTGGTGTTACAAGAAATCATGAGAGAGTAATGGAACACTCTCTGGAAATATTCTGCAAGGAAGCTGTGAATCAGACGTTTCTGCTTATCTCTTATCAGGCTTAATTTTCCTGCTCTTTAAAAGAAGCCTGTACTGAAAAACAACAGAAAAGCAGACCCCAGGTCCAAGCTTTGTTTAGAACAGTTTGGATTTGGTGGATTCAAAAACCTGTCCATGATAGGGACACATGCAGGTCTGAGAAATCCCTTGGGAAATGTGATCTTCCCTCCAGAAAGCTGGAAAAAGTGCTCATCTTTAGTGATGAGGGAAAGTAAACAAAAACACAGATGCTCCAAAATACTGCCCAGAGGTTATTTCTATATGCAGCTGTGGAAGAATAACAAGCAGTGCAAGATGTTGGGATTCAGGGAGAACAAAGGTTTGGAGAACAGCACATACATGTTCATTGGCTGCTGCAGAAAATCACTGCAGAAATGTCCAGCACCCTGACAGATCCCATAACTAGTACAATAATCAGAAGCACACATGCAGTCCCTCAGTTTTCAGCTCTGCCGGATGCAAGACCAACAGCAAAATGGCTTTCTTTACAGGAACATGCCTGGGTATCACACATCACAAATCTCTTCCTTAGCCTAAATTTTAACTATGTATGTTCAAAAAGCACTGGAGATCAAATACAAAGAGGAAGATAAATAATAGCAAATAAAAATGAAATAAAACATGGACCCAACTGATGCAAAGTTGTGCTGCTTGTGAGTGGCTGCCCTTACCATCCTTGACGGGAGATAGCTGAGGTCAGAAAGAGGATTGCTTGATTCTCATCTTCCAAGAAACTTCTCAGCTATAGCTATTTGCTTGAGAAACAAAGATGCAGATGAAAAGCTCCATCTTAAAGAAGGCAAAGCCCAGTCTGAAGACACTCCTTCTATCAACACAGACTTGCCTGCTCTCTGTGTCCCTGTGAATTTATGTGGAACATCAGCTTTTATGGAGCATTGGTTTTATGTCAACGAAGAGTCAATTTTTAAGCATCAGGCTCAAATTTTACAAGAACTAGTGATTTTTATGCAGCCTCTTAAAGCTCTTTTTAGAGTTCAAGAGGTTAAACTGCCCTATAGATACAGACAATGTTTTGTTTTGGCTGGATATTGTCTAATCACACTTCAGAATAGGGTCAGGCACAATCCAAGTCTTCTGACGGTTCTATTCACACCTAGTTGTCACTAGCGAGTGCAAAGGTCTTCAACAACACTATCAGCTGAGGGAGGAAACAATACACAGTGAAAAATGGCTCACAGTGAGTCACTTGCTGCTACATGTACAACTGGCAGCCTCAAAAAGGAGGAATGTGCTTGTTGTTTGATCCTGAATTTACTGCTATGAATTAAATTTTTCCCTACTGTTGCCCAAAATTAGATTTGCAATACAATTTGAAGATCTCTTTTATGAACTGTTGCCTGTAATAACTGAAAAGATAAAAATCGTTAAAGACTAGTTGAGTTGCGGATGAGAATTTTAACACATTTTACACATGAGATTTTATATCTAGAGCATACATTTGCAGTCTCTCTTTAGAAATCCCAAGTGAAGTTTTCACTCAGCTAAACATAACAGTGTTGACTTTTACCCAAAGCATCAAGTTGTGCCAGCATTTCTGATACACTAATTACAGATCAGGCTGACATAAGAACTCAAGGTCAGCTGTGCTGGGTTACATCAAAGGTCCATCTAACCAGGACCTATGTCCCTGCAGCGACTGGAATGACATACTTGGAAACTGCTTTTTCTTAAAAGACCAAATATAACATGTATATCTGGAACATCTGTAATGTTCTGACAAATCCAGCAGACTGCAACCGGGATTTCTTGAGCCAATGATGATATCTTTATGGCCCTCAGTAGGTTCCCCTTCCCTAAACTAGACCAGATCCCTCTGAAGGCCATGTAAGTAGGCATGTAACATCCACAACATCTGCAACAAAGATCTCCACACCTGAATGACGCATCTGAAGAACACTCAGTGTTTCATCTGCTAGTGCAATTGGCTGCTCCCTGGTTCTCACAGCAGAGAGCAACCATTCTCCATGCCATCTGTGAAAAGGCAGAAAGAGCCCTGTGTCACCACTGGATACATCTCTCATGGTAGGTCCCCTTAACTAGACACACTCATCCCAATCCCAACAGCTCACTTAAGCACTAAATCAAAACTAAGCCCAAGAAATTTGGATTTTAAGCAAGGGTATAGTCAGCATACCCTTCAGGATATCTGTGTTCTCATTGCTGGACTAGCTCGTTGCTATTGTTGACAGTCTCCGTGGGTTGACACCTCCTTCTTTTACCCACTTTGGCAGCCTACCTAACCCATGCAGGAGCCCAGAGTCCCAGGGCCCAAAGCACATGCCCACTATCTTGAGGGATCCTGGTGCCAGCCAATCTCTGTATTCTTCAAAGTCAAAGGCCCAAGGATCTTTGTCTTTGCCCTGTGTCTCCTTTCAGTTCCAACACGCTCTTGATTTGCACTAAAGGATTTTCACTGAGAACCAAGGGGAGTGGCATGCAGCTAGACCAGAAAAGACAGGGTGAGCAAAACACATCCTACATGAGTAAATAACAAGAGGGATGCTGGAAATGCTTCAGTCAGCTCTGAGGCCAAGCTGAGCTGAGGGCTGAGCAGTGACCATCTCTGTCCATCTCTATTCACAGATCAGCCCAACAGGTATCCAGTATCTACTGTTCTGAGATAATCTTAAACCTAATTTGAGGGGTGGTGCAGGAAAGAGCTGTGATCAGATCCTCTGAACAAGTAATTTAAACCTTAGTCTGTGGAGCTTAGCTCCTTCTTCCTTATCACATCTCTCCTGTTAAACTAAGGTTAAAATAAAGTCAGTATAAGGCAATTGTTTGTTGGAAAAGAGAAGAAAATAATATTCTCTGGGTGATATCTGCCAGCTCCTAACACACAAATGCTAGCAGCATCCGCTCGCACTCACACACACGCACGCACACAAATACATACACAGAGTCTACTTCAAAGAAGGGAACAGTTTGAAAAGGTCAGCACTCTGTATTCATTTTCTGCCCTCAGAACCACTGAAAATACTCACTGAGTCCATCTTCTGCCCTGGAGCAGGATCACTATTTGTATAAACATATGGGTGTTTTACCTGTCCTGAAATACCTCCAGTGCTGGCAATTCCCACAGTCTCCCTAGGCCATCTATTCCTGACCTCATATACCTTTACTTTAGCTTAAAAACTTGCTCAAGGATTTAGTCTAAGCTTCCTTTATAGCAGCATAAGGTCAATACTCCTTGTTTTATCCTCAGTGGAAAAGAAGAGAATAGTTTATTTCATTTCTTCTAGTAGAAATTTCTTACATATTTAAAGACTTACTTTTTCCTATGCCTTCCCTCTAGCCACAGTCTTTTCTTTTCTAGTCCAAACAACCACAAATCTTTCAGTCTTCCCTCACAGGTTGTGTTTTCTAGACCGCAGATCATTTTTATTCCTCTTCTCTGCTGTCCAAACCAAATAGCCAAATATTTCTTTTCATGCAGCATGCAAAACTGGATGCAGTTCTTCAGCAAGGCTTTACCTGCACAGAGCAGAATATGGCCTCCAATGTTATATGACTCTTTTTTATAGGTTGATATGATGTCTGTCTTTTTTTTTTTTTGTGGCAGTTCGGTGTTTATAGAATATGTATAGGCACCTTCAAGTCTTATTAGGGACTTATTAGATGGGACAAATAGTTCATACTTTAAGATGAAGAGATGACAAGGTACAGCGGTCAAGTAGGAAAATAGGCAGAACTTATAGACTTATGTCTTGAACTGGAGAAATGATAATTTCTTTGAGCAACATTTCTGGCAGAACTAGAACATAGGGCCGGATTTTGAACATTTCATTGTATTTTGGATATTGAAAACCAGAGAAAGATTCAAAGTGAAATTCATAGAAGGACAACAAAAATCATCAAGAGGTTACATAGAGAAAAGCAACAAAAAAAAGTCATTCTCTATAATTTAATCAAGTAATAATTTCAGGGGAGTATTATAGGCTTAAACAAGTGTCAAAGATGGAAACACAAACAATGCAATGGCTTAGAGTATTAAAGGACAAGAAGCAGATGGTGATGAGCAAATGCATTGACATGAAATTAATGAAAATATCATTTCAGTGTAACCTGGCATAGAATGGGCTTTTTCAGGCAGTAGAATAATTTTCACAAAAAGTGATGGAAGCCCCACAGATTTCTGTATTTGAAGCCAGTCTGGACAAAAGAAATATTAGTGGACAGCAAGGGAAAGGACCATGGAGCAGTCAGGTCTGGATTATTCTTTCAAGCACCTATTATTCCTTTTTTCAAAGAAGAAAATGTAAAGATTACACATATATGAAGAGAAAGACCACTCTACTGTATCTTTGGCCTAACTGATAGAAAGTTCATACAAGAGATTATGAGGATAACTAGGAAGTGAGGGAGACTGATCTGTAGCCCAGTGAGATCAGCAAGCAGCCCTCTTCTGACTTTGATGGAATTAGGGAAAACCTTGAGAAAGTTACCTCAGGATTCCTAAAGCAGATATCAACTTTTGTGTTATGTTTAAGCTTGTCACAGACAGAAAGAATTTACTGCTGATCCATCAGAGGCTGAGTAGAGCAAGTGTGACAGCAATGAGACAGGTGAATTCTTTTGTCTGTTTCTGCTGAATCATTTGTGTCCCATGAGCCATAGTTTCTGGGATGGCAAAACGATGGGCAAATTCAAGCTGATGTGAAGTGAGAGTAACAAGAAGACAGAAGCTGTTGGTGTCAGCAGGGAGATTATTTCAGCCCTCTGCATGAGGAGTTTGAACCCAAATTGTTCTCCCAAAAAGCATGGCCGAGCCACCAGGCTAGAATCCTCTGAACCAGGCCACTGTCAGTCTTTCCAGTTGTAGCTGTCTCGCTTTGCAATGACATACTGAGAGAGAGAATATAAACATTTTGTCACTTGGCCCTCCTGCAACAAAAATGTTTGACAACAAGGTACTTGTTAAGGAGTTGCCAGCAGTGAGAGAGAGGTGATTGTCCCTTCTACTCTGCCCTTGTAAGGCACCATCTGGAGTACTGCATCCAGATCTGGGGCCCTCAGTACAGGCAGGATATGAAGCTGGAAAAGATGATGGCAGAAAGCTGCATGTCCAGCAGTTGCCTTGGACCCTCTTACCATGAACCCTGGTGGCATGGGCTGCTGCTGGAGGTAGTTGCTATACATCTCAAGGCACTGAATGCTTTGCATTCCTCCTACACAGGGTCAATGGCCTGGCTTTCCTCCAGATCATGAGGCCTGCCACCAAAGCACGATGTGACCACCACCCAGTTCAAGTGAAATGCTTTTGTGTTAAGACTGACAAGGAAAATTCCAATTTCCTGAGGAAAAACCCAACCCCTGCTACTTCAAGCTGTAAAAAAGAAAGCTGCACTGGTTCACATGCATACCCTTCATCCTCTGGCCTGCAGTGAATCCTGAGCTGTAGGCCACAGGGTGGCAGCCCCACAGAGACCAGCCCCACCACTCTAACTAGAGCAGAGCATGGAGCACTGTGGGCCCAGCTGCCAGGCGGTGTCACACTCAATTTCACAGAGAACGGCAGGGCTTCTTCACAGCTCACATCAGGCAGCAGCTCTCAGGTCTCGGACATTTATGTCCTGAGCAAGCCAGCTCATTTAGCTTTTGTCACAGGTGTTTTATTTTTTTTGGCAAGATCTGCTGGAGTAAAATGCCGTTTGCACATCAGCAGGCTTGTCATGGCCTCCCTGTCACATCCATCAGAAGGTCTCCATGGATTCAGGCTGAACGTCTCGCGTTTCAGTGCTGCAACAGAAAGTCCTTTCCCCTTAAGTGTGTCCCCTTTGCGCAGGGGCAGCGGGCTGCTCTCCCACACCACAGGACAGCAGGGGATAGGAGCCACCCAGCCCCACTAAACAAGGGAGGAGCTCGAGACCTTGCAGAACAACAGGGCAAGTCAAGCCATGTCCTTTATTATGCCTGGATTTGTAATCAAGGCTGACTTCAGACAGCAAAATTAATCCATGCTCCCTGAATCTCAGCTGGAAGAAAATGGATTTGCTTTACTGACTCCGCCGAAGCTGAAGCAATTTACCCCAGCTGAGGATCTGATTTTTATCCCTGCCTCAGGTTACTATGTGTGTTTCAGCACACAGCACAAAAGCATGATCTTCGAACTGACCAGAGGTCGAAAGTGTCTTCCAGGCTGGAGGACCACAGAAGAACTGAATCCAGGCAGCACAATTTCAGCGTGGTGTGAGAAACACAGTGCTGGGTAAAATGAAAATCCCGTAGTAACGCCTTGTGTGATAAATAACCCCATCTCCCACCCCAGCACCAGCAGCTGAGGTGCCTTTCCCACAATCACAGCCAGTAGCCCCTTGATGCCAGCATTGATCCTGGCCCTGGCAGGGTGATGATAAGCAGTACTGCAGGACACACTGCAGGGAATGCGAGAGGCTGTAAACGAAGGTCTTCCTAATTAGAAGATGGTCAGAAGCATACACAGATTCCTGGTCCAGGGTAAGCTGCTCCACAGTAAGTTTAAGGTGACATTAAAAGACAAACACAGAAAATAACAGAGGATGTGCCAGTGGATGAGGCAGCAGGTGTGTGCAGGGCACTGCCAGGAGCACAAAGGCACGAGTAAGGACCAAGGAGAAGGTAAGAGTCTGAGAAAGGCAGAAAGAGGCAATTCTGAATCATAAGCACAGATGACTAGTAAGCAAGACGATTTCAGAATATTTGTGATTTGTTAGCATGCTGTAAGCCTGCATAGCTGGGATTCCATAGAACAGAAAAGTACAGTATTTGGGACAGGAAAGGTACAGCCTGTAATATCTCAGTGGGTCATGCCCCTGTGGCAAAGGACAAAGGAGTGGAATTACGGATCCTGTGACTCCTAGCTAGAGGTGCAGTTCTAAACCAAAATAAATGCCTTGGGGGGTTAAAATTAAACCACCATAAACCCACAATTTCAGCTGCAAGGGCAAATATGTTTTCTGAATACCTGAAGTTCTGCTGCAGGAAGAATACGACTGCACTGGAAGTGAAGGACTCTTGACAGAATTCCCTTGACAGCCTTACTTGAGTATCCTGTGGCAAAGTGATGGCTATGATGCTGCACCCTCTCCACATTGCAGCAGAATGCAGCCATCATAAGAACATACAATGAGAAAAAGAGAAAAGCAAAAGTCTCATGGGAGATGGGGGGATATCCTGTAACATAAAACTGCATTGGATATAGCATTCAGAAGTGTTTGATAGGAAAAGACCAAATAGGGCCTAATAATATTCTCTTAATGAGGCAATTTAACTGCCTGTAATTCTGTTCTATGCATTGTGCTCTCCCAGCACATAAGTTCAAAGACTTGTCACAACAGGCCATCAAAGGAGAGTTTTTATAATGAGTGGTATTTCTTAGGGACTCAGTATGGGGCAGATGTGCTGAGGAGAGCAGGAAAGAGAAAAATAGAGGGTACACTGAAAAACTGGTCATCAAACTCTATAGTCACTGAGCCATATTGCTGGTTAGTGTAAGGTGGCACTAAAATCAGTAGAGCATTTCCATACACTCTGGTCAGTTTTTGTTTAAGAGTGGATACACTTCAAATTCAGTTTGACATCTTTACTAAAGGGACTTTAGAGGGTTTCACCTGTTTGGTTTCCCCGTGAGCAACTGCTTCCCTGCTGCTAGAGGAAAATAAAGCTTTCCCAGCACATCTCAAAGGGAAGGCCTGGATTCAATTAACTGGCAGAGAAAATGCTTTTCTCTCTCTCTTTCCTTAAGACAGTGGCTGTCCTTACTTGTGAAGGTCACCCGCAGCATGTTCTTCAGGGGAAAGGTAGAAAGCAGGGGAAGCTCACGCTGTGGCAGCTGCCACCTTGGTAACCTCCACAAATACAAACATCAATTGTGCAGAGAACGGTAACTGTTTTAAATAGGTTAAAAAATAAAGCCTGGTTATTTAATTTTGTGTACATGCTAGGTGGGTCAATATCTATCACTCTCTCCCCATCCTTCTTCCCCACCCCTCAGGTCTCTGAGGGCAGAGGTTTAACTCCCAGCTGAGGAAGCAGAGCATGCTTCATTTAGTAGCACTGCAGCAGGGCTGCTGAGGATGTCATGCTTCTGATGAGACATTAAATCAAGGTAAATACTAATCTCACGGGCATCTCTGCTTAAGAAGCACGGGAAGAAAAAAATAACAAAACCTTCATGGCTCTTGTGCTTTGACCTCTTACTACAGTGAAACTCCTCAAAGCAAGGAAGCCCAACTGTATGTGGAACAGGAGGTATCAAAGTTTCTGACTGCTTAGTTGTGCTTCTTTTGTTTGGTCTAGGGGGTGATTTATAGTGAATAAAAGGATTCTGTTAAAAGTAACAACAACAACAAACCACACAATTTTCATCAACAAGAGCAGGCAGACGCTGTCCCAAGACCCTGGTTAGCATTCAGGCCACAAAATCATCCTCTCTATTCTTTTGCACCCTTTACTCCCTTCCTCCATGCTGTAAAACCTACCTCTCCCCTTACACCACCGCAGTACACATGCACTCTTTCATCCTATGCTCCAAATGATGTGGGCCATTTTTCCTGTCAAATGGATTCAAAAGCTACTAGAAGGCCTGCAGCTCAGGCCAAGCCGAACCTGTGCAGCAGTACCACAACATTACCTTTACTGGTAAGAAACAACAGGTAAGACAGCTGCAATATTTCAGTCTCTTCTTCCCTTTTTCCCAGCCAACTCCAAGGACCTCTCACTGAAGATGCATGATTTTCTCTCTGAAATAATCATGATGCAGCTGGTAGTTGCTGGAGATCCTAAGTGTAATTGTTCAAGAAAAAAAAATATATATATATTTTCTTTTCATAAGCAGCTACTTTAAAATAAATCTCCTTGAATAAAAATGCTGCACAGGTGGCACAGGGAAGGAGGGAGCTTGGTTTCACAGGGTGGGTGAAGAACCTGTCCAGCCCTCATTTGTACAGTGGAGGTGGTTGAGAGATAAAGGCAGATTACCACACAGGGCCTCAGCTCTGCAGCAAGTACATGCACTGAGGCAGGGCAGAAGTATGCCCATCTTATGTGACAGAGGTCTGAGGTCCAGTGCAGAGGCAGCTATAGATTGCCACAAGCATCACTCTGATGATGGGCAGGGAAAGGTTTCCTCTAAGGAAGCAGGAGGAGTACAGAGGGAAATAGGGAAAAAAATATACCTTTTTATTATTTGGGGTTATTGTTTTTGGCGGGTAAAAAGGAACTAAAAAATGATTGTTAGCATTGCTTTGTGAAGAACAAACAATTCCCTTCATTCTTCCTCTGTCATATGGAATTAACAGATATATCTAAAGCCAAAGCCACTGATTTCATTAGGCGTACACTAGGGATGAAGTTCTCCCTGCATACCAAGCATGTCATTGTACATGTTTAAAACTTTCATCTGACCATGTCTTTTCAATTACTTTCCCATCTCCACACCTCCCTAAACTCTTTGAGCAAGCAGCTATTAAACTCCTGAGAGCCTCAGACTCACTCTTCAAGCCCCTCAATCTGGATTTCCTCTCTTCGGCTCCTCATCCAGAAATCGTACTGGGGATATTTCCTGACTCGCTGTTGTCTTCTCCCTGAAGCCTTGCTGCCACCCCAGGTGCTGCTGTTCATTCCTTTCTGACAGCTTTTCTCTGCTGGAGCTCTCAGCTCAGACCTTCATTCTGCTCTTTTTTTTTTTTTTAACCTACCTGCAGAAAATCTTCATGCACACACATGGCCCCATTCCAGGAACTCTGAAAGAGCTTTTGCTATTCTATGATCTTTATTCTTTCGTCTTTGAACCCCAATACCTCATAAGAATGGCAGTCCACCCCAAAATCTTCTCCACTATTTGCATTACTTACCTTTGCTGTTAAGCATTCTCTGCTCTCATCATCTGAATCTGACACTTGGGAGTCATTCTCAGCCCTTTTCCTTTGCAAAATGTGGCTAATTTCTTCATTGCCATCCTTTATTCTTTTGCACCTGTCACTTTTACATTGCTCCCGTCAGCCACATCAACACACACCCAGCAGTGAAATTATTTCCCATCTTGATGAATCATCCCTCCAGTCACCCCAGTTGGTCTGAAATCAGCTCTAGTGCATCCCCCTGTGCACTACCAGTGCAAGACAGTGGCTAGAAGAGCCAGGCAGAAGAAAGGCTGATGTGATTCTCTGGCAAGCTCAAAAAAGCCCAGAGAACGTTTATGAACCTCACTGGGAGGTCAGGGCAGCTTTTTTGCATCCTTTTGGTGTCTCCTCCTGCCTGACCGAGCAGCCAGGCGTTTGGTTCAGGAAAAGCACCGACTTGGGGAACCATGCCCTGGTCTCTGAGGATGGAGCTTTGGCTGATGTGGGTCCAAGGATGCCCACGTGCAGAATTCACATGCTCCCTCTTTCCCACCCGCCTCTGCCTGAGAAGAAGACTGTGAAATGGTTTTGTCTGCACTGCTGAAATCTTTGTAATGGCAAGATTTAGAACAGCAAACTTAGTGCTCAGGCTTGTCAGCCCCGTGGGGACTCAGGTGCCTTTCAGGCATTACGTGTACCAGTGGCTCTCTTTGTACTAACCGAAGATGACAGAGGAGCGGGCTCAGTGCACTCGCGCATACCTACATGACGTGAACCTGCTCTCCCCGCGCCCATGCAGGCAACGAAAAGGCGCTGGCGCCAGCCGCCGAGCATCCCTGCTCCTGCACACCCCCACGGCACACCCACACCCCGCTCCTCTTCTCCTCTCCTGGCAGTTCCCGATGTCCGCAGACACACTCCCTGCGCACAGAGCTCTCCTTTTCTTGCGGGCACACCCACCCTCCGCGCACCGCTCCCTTTGTCTCCCCTTTCACGCCCACGAAATCCTCCTCCTAAAATCGCACACACACACACCCCAACTGGAACCGGCCATGGGATGGAAGGAGCTGGCTCCTACCTAGGAAGCAGTGTAACTAGTGAGAAAATAAATACCGATCTATACATTTCTTGCTCTGAAAGGCGGGGGCTGGGAACGCCCTACGGTGCAGACGATGCGCCCGCAGCGAGGCTGTCGAGAATGGTTTTGCCCTGCAGAGCAGCGGACCCTTTGGTGAAAGATCAGGATCCTCGGTCAGTGGGGGAACAGCGCGACAGCCTTCGTCACCGCACTGCAGCGGGGAGGGAGCGAAACGGGGCTCTCGGAGCCCCTTTCTGCTACGAGAGAAAAATAGCGGCAGCACTGCCTCCCGAGGGCTTCGGATGCAGTTGCCACAGCAACGCTACATCTGAGTCAGAACTATTAGGGATCACCATGGCAACAAGTGTCTCACTTGCCATTTCCAGAAAGCTGCCGGCTCTGGGCTGCAACCATCGCAGGGGCAGGGCTGGGCACCCACCCTTCTGGGACAGACCTGCTCCAGGTGACTCCTTGCGGGGTCCCCGGTCCCCTTGGCCCCGAGCCCACATCTGACAGGCTGGATGGAGCCGCAGCCCTGGTGCCGCAGCCCTGGATCTCCCTGCGAAGCCTCCGAAACGAGCAGATTTTTTAACCTGTGAACTCCAGACAAAGGAGGAGACAAAGCTCCTCGTTGTCTGCCGGCTCTCGCCCTCCCCTCCACGCAGGAGCCTTCATGCTCCTGTGAATATTGAGTGGAGACAGCAGCCCCCGAGGGATTTGCATTTCACACTTGCCAGCAAATGAGCAACAGGAAGAGCACACCGAGACGCCAGCACGGTGCTGTTACCAATATGCGTATTAGGCATGCACTCGCTGCAGAGCCTGAAATTGCTCCTTTCTTTCTCTGTGCTTTTGTGGTCACAATGTCAGCGCTGTCGGTGCCTTGGGTCCTGCACCCGTCAGAATACAGGCACATCTGCACGCTGGACCAAATCTCTGAATGTGCCATATTCATGTAGTCAGACGCACGTGTGCATGCAGAGTACAGCACTGCCTTTTGCACAGTGAGCTGGCTGGTGGTTCAGGCTCACGCAGGCAACAGGATAGAGGCTCTCTGGAAATGTGTGCAAAGCTTTTAGCACCTCCATGTTTGCCTGTGGGGAGTTAGGTGCAAGAAGAAAAGACTCCAGCTTGCAGGAGAGGGAGGAAAACATCCCCAACATGTCTACGTTGCGGTTCTCTTCCCTACAGTGTTCAAAGTGACTCTCACTACCATCCTGCTGTAGAACTGTCTGAGAAGCTGGCAATGCAGCTCCTGCAGAAAACACATGGGAATCTCAATGCCCCATGCAAGGCATTAGGTAGCTCTGTTGTTAGGACTTTGGGCTTATTTGCCTTTCCTGCTCAGTAACCTCCACACGAACTACCCATAACGGCCAATTGACATCAGAGAGAGGTTGCTAGAAAATATGCTGGTATTTGAAGAGCAGATGAGGCATAGATTTGCTTGACAAGGGCTGCACGTTGCACAGGGTCTCACACCAGCTTAGTAGACTGGTAGAAGCACCTGCACATCCCTGCATCCCATGTTCAAGCTGGCACCTATTGGCACATTCATTTAGTGGTGAGGCACCGGCACAGGCTGCCTAGAGAAGCTGTGGATGCCCCATTCCTGGAGGCATTCAAAAGCAGGTTGAATGCATCCTGGGCATCCTGATCTGGTGGGTGGCAGCCCTGCCCATGGCACGGGGTTGGAACTGGGTGAGTCACTTCCAACCCAAGCCACTCTATGATTCTATCCTGCTGAAGGACACCCTGCATCCTCCAGCTACTGCCACCTTCCAGGGAAGGAGATACCATTTCCGACATGCCAGAGCCAGATGTTGATGGGTCCCTAATAATGGGACTGTGCCAGGCCACCTCTCGATGCATTCCAAACCACTGGAATAAGCACATCCCAGGGCATGCTGCTGAGCAGGAGGCACGCAGCTTTCTGCAGGATGAGGTTTTGTGACCCTTGCACCCCTGGTGTCGCTTCTTTTTGGTGACTCACACAAACCTAACTGGCCCACACAAACACGCTCTGCTGGAAAAGCCCTCTTCATTGTTTAGCAATGGCTGAAGCAACCATGAGGCAGCGTGAGGTGCTTGTTGCTCCCTGTTTGTCACCACTGAACCCGCCTTTACCTCTTAGCTCTTCCAAGCCGAGCTGTAATGCAGCTCCCTGCTGGCAGCCCACTTGCCTGGAGCTACTGCAATTTGAACGAGCCAATCTTTTGAAACATTTTTATACCACGGTAACTAAATTAACAGGGCAGTAACAAGGCCATATCCACTGCAGATCAGAGGGCTGATGGGAAAGACCAGTAACAAACACACACCTGCAAGCAGGAAGACTCCCTTCCCACTTGGGGCTTTGAAAATGGATGTGTGGTTACACGCAATCACAATTGTTACTAAATGGATAGGAAGCAGGTCTTTATGGTCCTGGAAAGACTGCAGCCGAGTTTTTCCTCAGGACAAGCTTTAGGAATAAGCAGCCAAGGTGCCAGGGGACTTCCATCTTCCACACCATTTATCTGTGTGTTCTGTCAGTGTCATGGATCAAATAAGGCAAGGTCAAAATTACCCACTGTTTTGCCAGAAATAATGAGATAGTTCCCCCAGAAAAATAACTGGTGTGCACGCCACTGGCTATAGGACTAGGTCTTCCTGGATATGTGTTTCAGCTCTCATTTAAACCAGCCCAAACCAAAACCTCTACCTCAAAAACTAAGGAAAAAAAATCCTATGATGAAATTTTTATAAGTACACTGGTAACTAGACTTCAAAAAATGGATCTGAAACTCCTAAGTCACTTCAGAAAAAAAAAATATTTCTTCATAAACAAGCTTCCCTTCAGCCAGGCAATGGGGAATGAGATAAGGAAATGTGGTTTTTTTTTCACTGAACAGTTATCATTAGTCCCCAGAGTGAACACTCCTATGGTGTTGACTCAAGGCCATTCACAATTCATTCTTTCTCTGAGATTTCATTTCAAGTAATCTTGCTGCTGACCATGCTGTGCCCAGCAGTACCCCATAAGGCCATTCACACCATTCTTTAAATATCAGCACATGCACACTGCCATACTGGATCTATGAAACACCACCTTCTTTCTTTTTAACAGAAGGATCTGCTGCAGGCAGCTGCGACCACAGGCACATGCATGGCAAATTGGTCCCTGCTAATGACAGAATGAGGATAGTCTCATGTATGAGTCATCTTTTTTTTTTCAAATATGTTCCTCATTTGTTTATTTTTTTTGGCATTAGAGGAATAACAGCAAACCTGCTGGTCACAAAGCTCAGTGCCTCTCCACAGCCCTGAGATGGGCCTGGCTTGCTCAGAACCCTGCTGCTGATTTGGTTGGTCTCAGGACCTTTTGACAAGCTGCAAAAAGTTGGGTTGGGTCTAAGAGCAGCAAAAGATGTTGTCTCACCCCACGGCCTGCATTTGGAACTGGACTGCAATGGTATGAGTGTCTAGGGGCAGTAGGAGTGGCAGCTCAGCTTTCCTGCTTTCAGATGTTTCTCCCCTCAAATGCTTACCTCACTCAGCTCCTGACAAGAGATGAAATACCACAGGGACCTACTGGCACTCTCCCACTCTTCCATGGACACAGCCACTCAAAAAGTGATTTCATGTACGCATGCAGGGACAGCAGGAGGCTACACAAGGGACCTCTGAAACCTCTTCCCTCACTTCAGTCGCAGGGCAACTTGACAAGGACACAAAATAGCACAAGTCCAGGCTGGTCCTGTTACCTCAGCTTCAGGTCTGTACTCTTTGGTCCATGCTCAACCCTGCAGAAATCCCCTCTGGCAGAGGGATGCTCCTGTCTGTGATCAGACACCTATGAGGTTGCCAGCAGCTCCAGAATTCTGCTGCAAAGAGATTCCTGTGCATCTGTTCAGCTAACACAGCCCTGGGAAAGGGATGAATTACGACCCTTGTGTCTCAGGTTTTTTTACTATGTGGAAGAGAATGGGAGAGGCAAGGATAATGTCCTAACTGTTGGATATTTTTTGCTGCTGTGGCTGAGTTCTTGTTAAGTATTGACTAAGGCAAGCAAGCTGGAGGATTTTAAAAGGATTTTCCATTAAAATTAGTGTACAAAAGCTTTATTACTAGTCCCAAATGCTGGAAAATCACGTCAGGTCTCGTCAAAATCATGACAGTGGCTTAGATCACAAGATTAAAAATAGATGTGTTGGCTTATTATTATTTGCTTTATGGTTTCTGAATCATTAGGTTAAACTGGCATCAAGCTCTTGGTATTCTTCCATGCCAAAAGCTCAAAAAACTCACTCTAAAAATATTAATAAAACCCCTGAGATTCTTGACTTGTCATGTTTCTCTAGAGCCTCAGTCATCATGGGGAAAAAAAACCACTGTCATAAGATCTCTGCTAAAACCATAAGATCAGCAAGCTTCTTTCTTCTCCTCAGGGTTTCCAAATATATGTTTTATTTGCTCTTTTCTGCCAACAATAAATACAATCAGTGACTAAGCAGCACAAAGGCCAGGTTTAGTTTCAGGAGAAAGTAACACTTTCCAGTTATTTAGGCGTTGGCAGAAAGCCTGAAGACGTTGTTGATAACCCAACTATCAACTAACTTCCACGCTACCGTATTGCATGCACATTGCTTAGAATCAGCCTTTTGAAATAGATCCAATTGATTATGACCCTGGCTGCAGTCACGGGGTCATGCAGCCCCATGTATGACCACAGCCCTCGCCTTTTTGCAACCCACACTAACACATACAGCACCCTCTACCTAGAAAGGTATCAGGTCATATTTAATCAGACTAATGGGCACCTCTACTTTCTACTACTCCTGGAGCTGTTGTGCTGTGCTTCTATTATTCCTGGTCAGTCCTGAAAAAGTGCTTTTCCAGCCAGAACCAATGAAAGGTCCATCCAGGGATATGGCAGTGGCAGGGATGGAAAGGGGAACAGAAAGAAGGCGCAGAAAGGCACGGACAGTGGGCACCAAGCCATGACCCCATTTCCTCCATGACCAGGTGCGTTTCTGGCAGAGATCCAGGCAAGTCTCCAGTAACCAACTGCCAGCAAAGCCAAACCCCATGGGTGCAGACTTGCTCTGCCCTCTGAGCCGCTCTAGTCTTCCTGAGGACTGAGGAGCTTCAGAAAAGGCCAGCCAGGCTCTTTCTGCAGCAGTGGTGCAGTCCCCAGCAGATGTCAGACTCACACCTCGGTCTTGAGGGGAAATTTCAGGGCTGGGACTGAGCGGCCAGGCTGGTGGTTAACTCATGCTCACCCAGCTTTTCTGCAAAGCATGGAAATATAAATGCATCTGGGCCTACCAATTAGTTGTGCTCCCTTGTCACCCCAGAGCTCAGTGCCCATTTATTTTTAAACCAGCTCTCTTAAGTATTTAAAGTAGGAGAGAGTCGGACAATGGGTAACATTTCAGACATAGACACCCTGATCTCTTTGTGTGCTACCTGCATGGCAGAGATCAGGAACGTGCCACCAGCCCTCACAGAGCAGGAGACCTCAGCATCACAGGCAGCTATGCAGGAAGGACCCCAAGATGCCAGAAGGGTTGAGAGGAGTAGCCAGGAGATACAAACACTGGGAGAGAAGAAATGCTGAGCGAGGCAGCTGGGGGGGGGGTTAACAGCGCCTGCCTGTCAGGGGAGCAGTCTGACAGGCAGACAGCCGGAGGAGGGGAAAAACAGCTCACTCGGGTCCACGGACCCATAACTGGGTTATGGAGCTATGTAATCCACTTAAGCTCTAAGATCGTCCTGTCTCCCTCCCCCAGCCTTTACTCTTCTCTCCTATGCCTCTAATATTCAGAAATGTTTCCTCGAAGCTTCACAGGAAGTCTTGACAGCGGTTCAATTTGATTAGAGCTCACTGCAGAGTTTTCCCAGAGGATCGCGGGAAATGCAGAGATACATACCCCCCAGAAACCTGCAGGGTATTGACGTGTTCATATGGTATCTGCAGCACAGAAGAGACCTGCTCTGTAAGAAAGGCACACGTGCAGCAGAGAGGGTTGGTTGCTGCTTTTATTTTTTTAACTTACATTAGGAATTATATGTGGACGCTTAATGCAGTTTATTCTAAAACAGCTGTCTTTTCCATTATGCTTCATTTACCCTGAGAGAGATTGGAGGAGCGCAAGATGCGAAAGGCCTCTTAGATCATCTAGCCCATCACCCCACAAATGAAGAATTAATCCCATTAAGGGCCACTGTCGGCTTCAGGATTTGGTCCTAATTGCACAAACACAAAGCCATTATCAGATTGCAGTCTGACAGAGGAACTTTCTCGGTTTTTAGGGTATATGATTTTTTAATTAAAGGGGCTTATCCGCATGCTAATAATTAGGAAATTATTGTCCGCTTCTGTTCTCATTTCATTCCTAAATCCTGATGTGCTAGAGGCAGGGGGTGAGAATGTGCAAACACGCATATGTACTACAAGATCAACAATGCACAGGTATATCAAAAAGACAGGTCCTTACCCATGAGGGGATTACAGTCTAATTTATTATATTGATTGCAGCAGCACATTATAAACAAAAAAAAAAAAAAATCATTTTATAGGAAGGATCAAGATTGCAGCAACAAACCCTGATCAAAAAAGGAGGAATCCACTCTGATTTTCACATGCTTTGGGTCAGGAAAACACAAAAGCTGAACATGTTGTCAGCAAGAATGTTCACACTTGTATTAAATAGGACATATCTATACATGTTTGGGACCCCGGTGCCAGGTTGTATGGGGCCCTGGGCAACCTGATCTAGTCCCTGACTAAGTGGTTGGCAGCCCTGCCCAAGGCAGGGAGGTTGGAACTAGATGATCTTCGAAGTCCCTTCCAACCCAACTCATTCTATGATTTTATGTACAAATTTTGTTTGCTCTCTAATTATTAATTTAGAAAGGATGTTCAGTCAGGGAGGGGACTGGGTGATAAATTTCCCTGGGAGACCCCTGGAAAAAAATGAACAGTGAGGGTTCTATGGAATGATGGCGACAGAGTTCAGAAGGCTGTCCCCAGCAGACCGGTACAGAGGGAGCAGGAGGAAGACAGCATCAAGGGCACAACTCGTGATGGACCACAGGGTAGAAAGCTGCAAAAAAGCCCTATAGAAGAAGACTAAAAATTTCAATAGAAAAAGAAAATGCAAAATTCAGAGAAGAAATAGTGTAACTGAGGAATCCAGCCATCCCTGCTCTTTCTTCATCTTTCTGCATATTGTGGATGACAACTAAGAGCTCAAAGCCTTTGCATAACTTAATTATAAAATAATATCACCAGTAGAAGACTAGCAAAAGATTACTAAATCTGAATTTGCAAATTTTCATTCTGTTTTGGACTGAATGAATTTGCGTTTTATTTTTTCAGATAAACCATACACTTCAGACATCTTCTGTAATGAAAGTATGTCCAACAGTTGAACAGTGCTAATGGATTTTAATAAAGGCTAATTAAGTAATGCTACAAGATTGGATAGAGCATAAGCCATATCCCCAGCAAGCCCTAGAGCCAATCTGAGGGGAAAAGAGAAAGGGGTCTTATCCTCATGAAGCTACAGGGGATTATTTCACCTACTGCAATTTTTAATAAGACTATCAATCAGCCGGGAGGGATGTTTACCCCCAAACATATCATACAAAGACATTCATTCCCTGGACACAAACAAATAATGAATTGTTCTTTGAACCAAGAAGAAGATGAGACCCACCAAGATACCACCTCAATCAAAACAGAAAGCACCGAGTCAGAAATATAACCCTAGGCAAGACAGGGTAGCAGACCAGACTAAATGGACGCATAAATGTTTGTGCACTACAGAAGGTGGGACTGGAGCAAAAGAATAAATTGTAGCAAGCCTTAAATGAGATTTCTCAGATATGTTAATGGTATAGATAGAGAAATTGTAACTGACACCTTAACTTCTACTGAACATCAGCATGGTGGGTAGAGCAAGAAGTGGGGAGCCAAGACTCCAAAAATCAAAGTTCAATGCTGCCTCACACTACCCGAACTAAGAGATTAAAGGAGACTCACAGCTTTACTTAAAAAAAGTCTCTGTCCTTCCTGGTTGTAGATGAAAGCTTGGAAACACAAAGCAATCACACCCTAAAGGAAAGTGAAATGAACTCAAACCTTGTTATTTTAAAATACATTATTAGATTAAAACTCTCAGGACAGATATATGTGGGGACAGTTTCAGGTTCTGTGAATGCTTAGGATGGCAAAAAGCCACTTAGAGAAGTGGAAAGAAAGATTTCTTTCATATGCCACCTAGAAAAGATGAAGAGGACAAACATGAGACATCTTTCAACTTTGTTTTGGCTTTTTTCTGTGTTTTCCTTTCTACATGGCACTCTCTGATGTCTATGTGAGGTTATATCCCCTGAAAGATCTGTAATACCTTAGGCATATATGTGTGATATTGCACATTGCATCGCTATTCAGAAGCTTCTACGCGTGTTATAGAATCATAGAATTTTGCTCTCTTCCAGTACTTGAAAGGTGCTTACAGCGAGAGCGGGGTTGGTCTCTTCTCACTGGTGACAGGTGACAGGACGAGGGGAAATGGCCTCAAATTGCACCAGGGTAAGTTTAGGCTGGATATCAGGAAAAACTTCTTTACGGAAAGGGTTGTTAAGCACTGGAATAGGCTCCCCAGGGAGGTGGTTGAGTCACCATCCCTGGATGTGTTTAAAAACCGTTTGGATGTGGTGGTACTCAGGGACATGATTTAGCGGATGGTTGTTAGAGGTAGGGTAGTATGGTCAGGTTGTGGTTGGACTTGGTGATCTTGAAGGTCTTTTCCAACCTGAGTGATTTTATGATTAATCATTTAGGTTGGAAAAGATCTCTAAGACCATGAAGTCCAACCATACTATATTCAATACTGTAATAATTCTGTGGTAACTTCAGCAAAGTTTGGCTCATTATTGAATTTGTTAATGTTATTATCTGACTTAGCTGAAGGCAAAAACTCTGAAACTTTCATTTACGGAGTAAAATATGAAGATGAAAAACATGATATTTTTTAAGCAAAGCTTTCTTGTCATGAGTTAAAAGGGGTGCAACTACTGAGCATTCCAGTGTGAGCTCTCCTGCTTCAGAATGCAAAGAAAAATGTCTGTCAGTTCTGTATTTCCCCTTACGTTACATAAGAAAACATACTTGAGACTCAGACTGAGTCATTTTACTGTTGTGTTCAATTTTGTTTCTGATGTGTACTTCTAAACTGCTCTTATGCTAAAATCTTTGTTTATGCATGGGTAAGTGCGTGGTTCTCATCCTGAAGCGACAAACCAGTATTTAAATCATCTTTACTCTAACATTAACAAATTTTGCATATTCATATAAACTTATAAACTATTCATGGAAGGTACATAAAATGGCACAGAGGTGTCAGTGAAGGTGTGCACTTAGCAGGAATGCAGATCTTTCCCTACAAGCTTAGTATAGAGTCATTGCAATAACAGAAGAGATAATTGTGGTAGTCTAAGGAAAATAGCAAGACAAGCTGTTGGGAGAAGTATTATCTTTAGTTAAACCAATTGATATGGTTAGAAAAAATGATAAAGTTTTCTTGCACACAAGTGCTATTTCTTGTTCTTTCTCCCCACCTTGCCAAATATATCAGCCAGTCTAATAAGAGATGTTGCAACTCCTTACAAACCTTGCTTCATTTATAGAGAAATGAGCTTGCGATCAGGTGAGATGTGACAAGCACGATCAGCCATGCATGCAAACTGGATCTTGAATTATTGAACGGCAACCATGTGGCTGCCACCCTAGCAAACAGAGATGAACAATAAGAGAGGAAATCTGAGGAGCAGTGTTTATGGCCATTTCTGTTTCACCTCCAGATATCTATCTTTCATTTGTATCCATGTTTTTCAATGGCTTAATGAAAAAGATCTCCTATATACTTAGCCTCACATGCACTATCTCTGTGCATGGGCTCACTCCCCTTTGCTTTTTACTGTCTGTCATTCAAATTAGCAATATCTGAGGAAAATATAACAGAGAATCAGCCAGGATTTGTCCAGTGTTCCTGCCCATGTCTCTGGATTAGACCTCAGGGTGATGTAAATCAATGGAGATCCCCCTGAACTCACAGAGTTCTGATGACTTAAGCCAGTAAAACATCCAACTTGTTTACTTATTAGCTGTTTATATCTTACATGATATATTGTTCCTGTACTGACAGTTAATAAAAGATGTATTTATGTAAATGAGAGAGAGAGAGCACAATTTCTCCAGAGTTACGCCAGACTGGAGTTCAATTAGAAAGGATTTTTCTCTCTACAAAAATATCAGTTAAAAGACAGACAGACAGACAGACAGACAGATGCCATGTTTGTTTTGAAATATTGGGTCTCTAGTTAAACACAAAAACCACAAAAGCTCTATTTTTTTCACAACAAATGTAAACTTGTTATAAAAACAGAATTTCCATTTGGTGACACAGTTATTTTTTCAGGTTCTGCTGGAAAGCATTCAGCCTGAAGAAGGTCTTGGATTCCCAAAGGCTCTTCTGTCGTGTTTTTTTTTCCCCCCTCAAAATATGTGTCAGTTCATCCACAATAAGAGATTTTCCGACCTAAAAACCTTGCCTCACTTACACCGTGAGACACTCGTACTACATCTACAACAGCTTAGATCCACCATTCGTTAATGCTGGCTTTCTATCTCCAGATATATGAGAATTACATATGTGTGTTGCAAATGCAAGAGAACTTGTAAGACCAACATGTGTTCCTCCCCAAAAGGGAAACTATGAATCAGCCACAATATACATCTGCAGCAAAACAATAGCTATTGTCCTTTCATTTTCTGTGACAACTGGAACACAGACACTGAACAGCAGGACAATGGAGTTGTGTCAACATGCAGGAGGGTTTTAGAATGCTTACAGATATGAGTCATCTCAGTCTGCTATTGAACACTAGAACTTTGGCATTCCAAAACTTTCTCAGTGGTTTGATTCTCTTTATTTTTGCCTTAATTACTTTTCCCCATCACTTCAGATGATGTGAATGGAATGCATTCAGGGCTTGCAGAATAAAAACAAAAACAGGTTCTCTCAGGACTGGGGAGAATGGTCACATTTCACCAGATACTCTCATTTCACTTAATAACTCTTGCTTCATGACATACAGACACAAAACCCCACATCCAAATATAAAACCTCCTAGCATTACAGATGAGAAAAATGTCAAGATATAGCAGGAGAAAAGCCTTTGGGCTTTGTTATAGGTATATACAGGCAAAAGCACCTGCCCTGGCTAATGCTTTCCAATACGTTTAGAGTTTCACATAATACTCTCTGTTGCTGGTTATTCTGCAGTGCCCCCTTTCTTTCCTTGCTGGGCACTTTTCCATTATTGTCTTTTAGCAGAACATCTTTGTCTTTTCTCATCATTAGCAGAAATGCTCTTCTCTTGTCTTTTGGGACTTGAATGAGAAAGAGTCGCCCTACTTTTTTTCTCCATTGTTACTGTAGGTGCACAGTCATCGTCTCTAAATGCAGCTTAAGATCACTGATTCTGTATTTGGTAACAATCTGGCAGAATTTGGCACACTACACTGGGATGAGGTCATTTGATAGAGCAGAGACTGTTTGTGGGGATCTGAGGCTGTCTTGCTTATTATAATCTGTTCCTCCCAAGAACTCTTCTGCTATTTTGTCTTTTTATCTAACAAATATTTTGAGTAACATTCCATCTCTGGAGAGATTATTTGCTCCATAGTCCTAAATACTGACGTTACAGCCTGAACAATTTGTAGGGCTGGAGAATGGGATTGTGCTTTCATACGGAGCACGCGCAGCTCTTAATGGTGAGCTTAATGGTGGTCATTTGCAGCACTATTCAGATTGGTACCACATTGCAACATCCTTCCCCATACATGGATAATTCTCCCTCCCATGCATTCACCTCGTATACTGCTCATCTGTTTTATCCAGCTAACAATCTCAAAGCACCTCCTGCCCTGATCATGACCCTTTGTATTTAAGTCATTACAGCCAAGCACTTGGAACACACTGGGGATATGGTGAAAGCTGATCCCACAAGAAATACAGCAATCATTCTGCAGCCAACTCTGCTTAGGTCCCCACTCCACTTTTATTTGAGCCCCTGCCATGGGAAGTATTGAACTGGACTAATGCATAGCAGAAAGTAAATGCAGTATTGAAGAACTGTTCAAATTTTACCTAGCCACATATTAAATGATCTTGAATTTGGGGCAGAGATGGGCAAGGGAAGAAAACAAAGCAGCAAATGATCTGTTGGACACGGCTTTGGAATTGAGTCAAATCTCCATGCTTATGTATGCGTGTGGTGAGGGGAGAGGGGAGTACACAAAGGGAGGGAAGCCAGGCAATGGGAATATCTCTGTATGAGCTAATCTGTTTCTTGCTTTCCTCCTCCCCTCCCTATCTCTTTTTTTCTCCCTTTCTCTCCTGGGGGATGACTCACACCTGCTCTGCCCTGATACTACCATTTCCCATCAGAAGCACACAGTCACTCTGATGTCATCCAAGCTGTTCTGTGTTAGATCCCTGCATTACTGACATCTGTTCTTTGGTGCTCAGGATTCAAATGTACAGGCAAATGCTGTGATGGAGAACAAGCCCATAACTAAGCAGGGACTCCTGAAATCCAGCCATGCATCTATGACATGTTGATAATGCCTTGATGGCACTGCAGGTTTCTGAGGGCTTCAGACTACTGGGTACTCCTTTTCATAACAGTTCACTGAGTCTTTTCTTTGTCAGAGAGCTGGTCGTTGTGAGAACCGCTGGCAAAACATTCACTGGTTGACACGAGGTCCTCAGACTACTGACTTTTCAGATGCAAAGGTCTGAGTCATTTCATCTGCATCTGACCTTACTCCACGTGTATCTCCTGCTTTAGCTAACACATACTTTCTCACCTGTGTATAAACAACCATAGAAGCATTCTCTAATGCTTTCTACTTTGGTTTCCAAGCTCTGAAAACACTAATGGATAAAAAAACAGGACCTCATCACAGTGACAGCAACCATTGTTTGAATTTACATTTTAGGAAGCCAAAGGCACAGAGTAAATCAAGAACTTACCCAAAACTATATAAGAATTTAGGGACAGAAAATTGGAAAAGAATGAGGCAGTATAATCTCCAGTACTGTTTTTGAGAGTCATGTTTGCTCTTCAGTGCAGTTAAAAGCTTGTGCAGGCTTTTAAAATCAGTTAGTTCTGCAAAGTTTCACATCTCAGAGCTTCTCTGAGTTTCAGGTTTGGGCAAGCCTGTATACTTTAGGGACATTCAATAATACTAGCTGATGTTGACCTCCTTTATGGCTCAAAGCAAGGCTATGGACTGAACCAAAGCTCGGGAAAACATTGAGAGTTATGGGCCTCCACGCCTACTGAAATAGTGCACAAGAAAATCTGCATATTATTCTGAATGTGATTGAGGAGGTATTATTCACTTATTATCCCATGATTTATTTTCCATCTTTGATGGGTACACCAGAAATACACATCAGGGTGGTATCCAGTGCTCTTTGCAGACTTTTCAAAGGTGGGAAACATAGTCTGACTATGAGCTGTCAGAAGGAAGTTCTCTGTGTGCATAGATACTGTACTTATCCAGCATATACCTCTTCAGCAGACGGCTAGAATTATCTGAGGAATGTGACAAATGAAGGCGTGATGCTTTCCCTACCTAGGAAGATGTTTTCCTTCAGACGTGATCCCTGTACTGTGCTTTGACAGTTGCAAGCTTAAGGTTGATCTCCAGGAGAAGCCAGACGTGAGCCTTTCACTGTGGCAGCTAAAACCCCTGGAAGAGACCTGCTGGGAATATGAGCATCCTCTTCAACCACAGCTGTCACACCAGCAATAAGGAACAGAGGTGGGCAAACCAGCTGCCCATCACAGCACGTATGACCTAATTTTTGGAAGTGCTGTGGACTTAAACTGACATGAACCCAGACTTGCAAACAATCCAGAGAAAAAGGAATTTCCTTTCTCCTTAACATGAGAGAAGCAGCCACCCTTTTACAATTAAAATAATCGTGAGCATATGTCTGGCTGCTTGCATAAGGCAGTAAAACTACATCCACAGTTACATTTCACTCTCGTTTTCTTTGGGAAATGTGATACTGAAATAGTGCTTTGGCTTTTCCCAGTGATAATTTCCCTTTTCTCTTATAGGACGGATAAAATAACAAAAAGAGTTCAGCACAGGTTTCCAAAAGGGCTTTTACATTTATATACAAGGGATACATATGCTTCTTTCTAGAGGTTTTTATCTGGTTCATCTACTCATTGTTCCAGGTGTCACTGGAAGTCACAACAAAAGGCCTATTTTATAGAAACTCCAGAGCTCTTCTGCAGTTCACTAGTCCCTCACTGAGCCTCTGGATTTATACTCTGCCTTCTTGCCTGCCTCTCCTGAATGTCTTATCTTCTTCCTCCTATTAATTTGTCCAAGCTATCACCTACCTACCACAGCCTTCTTTCCCCTATTTTGTTTCTTTGATTCATCAGTTTCTGCTTCATCTTTCACTCTGACAATGATCAGCAGGGGAACTGAGGACCATAAAACCTGCCTGATCCCTCCAGTTGGGTACTGATCACAGTTAGCAGGCAGCCTTATAGCCCCATGTGCCTGGCTGCCTCAAAACGTGATGCAGAAGCAGTCACGCACCACGTTTCAGTGAGTTATTTGCTTGTGATTGCAGAGACAGAATATGACAGCCAGGAAAATAACCCTTTGTAATCTTGGCTTCCAACCACAGAGACTACCAGTGCAAGTGTGGATTCCTGCTCGGATTGCTGTGTGGTGCAATGTGCACCACCTGTGTATCTCCCCTATCTCCCACCCTCTTGTTCCTGTTATATTGAGCTCCAGGAGGTGCCATCCAGCTTTGCTGTGGCACTGAAACTGCACTGTCCAGTAGCGAGATGGTCCCTCCGCAGCCTCATTTGATGCTGCCAAGCCTTACTATTCACCTGCTGTGCCCATACTCGCAGATCCTCTAAACTTCTAATAAAATGCAATTAATTAACATTTAAATGCCAACACAAAATCCTTCAGTGATGTGCACTTACACTGATCAATGCTTCCAAGAAACCTAAAGCTCCAGCTCGCTGAAGATGGAGCCTGGCCTTTGACAGGTGATTCCTCATTCTGTATCATGTCTTCTTTGGATCAACATCTCCAGCTAGCATCCCTGGGGCTCCAGCAAGTAGCAGGGCTGCACTTGCTCCCTCTTTGATGACCTGAGCAGGAATGAGAGAACTGGTTCAGAAAGCACAGAGAGAAATATTGAGTGTTTTGTCAGGGATGAATAATATATTTCCAGCTGGATGAAAAATAAGGGTTCTGATTGTATGCGAAAAAAAAAAAGTGTTTAATTGGAAAGTTAAGTGTTTTCTGCTGAGTAACTACCTCACTCTGGTCTTATAGGGCCAATAGAGTATTCGTGTTGTCTGAAGACACAGAACTTTCTTGCAGCCCACGCCTGAAATTTCCCCTAGCAAATCCACAGGTTTTTGGTATTGTCTTTAGTACCTGCTAACCTTTCTATCTCACCATTTATCTCCATTTGCAGGCTGCTACTCCTGTCAGCTAGCAGCTGCACTTACATGATTCTTTCCAGTAGGATTCACGAGACAAAAGTAAGAGAACACATTGCATCGAATGTGTACACATGGCCCTTACCTTTCAAAACTGACTCATTAGTATACATTTCTTCTGGAAGTTTTACTCCAGAGACTGGCAGCCTGAAATGGCTGAAAATGTTAGGGCTTGCTGGGAGACAAACAAAGTAAAAAATGTAGAAACTCTCAGGCTACTGTAGAAGCCCATAATTTCTGCTACCCATCTCAGGAGGGGACACAGCAGAGCTGGGAGAGGTTCAAGACATCAAGGATATACAGAAAAATTCACATACCAAGGATGACTAAGTGACTGAGGAATCTTCAGCCTAGAGGTCATAGAATCATAAGTGCCATGAAGATGTTGGGCACACGCTTACTTATCCCTTCAGAAAGGAGAACCTTGAGCACTAAATGAAGCTAGTAAGCAGTTGGTTCAAAGCAGACAAAGGAGATAGGTTTTCTTACAATACTCAGTTGAACAGCAGAGGTCATTGTCACAAGGCATTGCTGTGAACTTAGATTTAGAGGGGTGCTGGGTAAAGAAATCCCAAGGTACCAAAATGAATCCCGGTTCAGGATGTCCCTGAATTGGAAACAGAGCTGCACATATACTCAGAGGAAGTGCTTCCTATACATGCTTTATTCTGATATGCTTTTCTAGGCATCCACTTTCAGCCAACAGCAAAGACTGCATACTGGGGCAGTAAAAACATTGCTCTGACCCAGCACTGCTTAAAAAAGAAAAAGAAAATCTTCACTTTGCTGGAAAGGAAGAGGATAAGCATCCATATCATAGAAAAGCACACGCTTCTATTTGTAGTAACTTTGGTTACAGCTCCATGGGAGAAACCAGGACCTGGAAGTGTATGGAAAGAAATCTTCAGCTCAAAAGAAGAATCCCTGCAGCTAGGAAAGCCAGTCTGTGATAAACCACTTGGGTGCCACTTGGTACTTCCGAGAGGCTGAAGGGAGAGTGGCTCAATGGTTTTTGCTTCACATCTGCTTTGCATTTTCATGTGTCTGTATTCCTCTGCTTGCTTGTCTGGGACAAGCATAGAATTTTTCCCCTTACTTTGAAACACAGCTTGTCTTCAGGATGGGAAAAACATTAGATGGGTCACAACGAGTCAGGCATGCTGGCATTCCTACTGGCACTGCATTTTTTCTCACGGAATATTTTCCACTGCTCAGACTGCTGAAAACCACTTGGTGTGGTGTCTTTGTTTCTTTTCCTTAAGTTTTCTTTGAGTGTTTTTGTTTGTTTGTTTGTTTTCGGAGTGGTTCTTTTTTTAAACGAATACCCCCCTGTATCAGCAATGTAGCATATTAATGTCCCTCCTGTCATCTTCCATGGAACATTCTAGTGAGATTTTTGGTCCTATGATAGGCCGTAAGTTTGTTGTAAGCATTTATATTATGGATGTGAGCAGAGCAGATGTTTTGTAAAACTTTCTGAACTAGGTCCTGAAGGCATGCTGGTCCTTCCTCAGGTGTGTTTCTGGGAGCAAAAGCACCCTTCTCACATTCAGGGACAGCTTGTCTGTGTCCCCATGGAGGCACAGTGATGGCAAACCATGGAGAATCGTGCTGTATGTTGCAGTGATGTTTTAGGGACTCATGGATTTATGCTGGGAGGGGAAAGAGCAGGTTTCTGTGGGTGTCCTGAGCTTGTCCTTCAGATCAAGATGGAAAAGCTTTGGTTTGCATCCACGCTCACACATTTCACGCTCAGTTTCTTTATTGTGCCTGCCATTCAACGCGGAAACTAGCAGTTGTCAATCTTTTCCAAAGGCCTCAGCATAACTCCTAACTGATTTGTATTTACTTACAGTGCTCAGAATAGAGAAATTCATTTGTGAAGCAAAGTGCTATCAAAGGGGAAGGTCTTCTGTCTCACAGCTCCTCATATCCTTGATCTCTGTAGAGACCCCGGCTGCATGTCAGAGGTCAGACCTGACCCAACACAGCTGAAACTGGAAACATTCTGACCCAGATGTGGTTGAAGTGGGCAGGCTCTGCAGTGCATCACAGCTCTTGTTATCTGCCATCAGCCGGGAAGGCCACCCAAATCCCTTCCTTTCTTATTTACCTACAGCAGGTCAGGATCAAAATGCTCAGTGTTCCTACATCCTCTCATTTGTGACTCAAGTCTTAAAACCTCCTTTTATGTTGGAGGAGGCTATAATCAGAAATGGAGAAAAGAGAGACCACTTTAAATCTGTAAGGCTGCAGTCCTCTCCCCTTTTAACTGAGTACAGAGGCAGCACGTGCTGTCTTTGTAGATTCCTCTAAACAACCACAAATCTCATTCCAGGAGCTGCACTCGGCATCTACCTCGTGCTCTTTTTCAGCCACTAGGCTTCCCTCCTTTCTCTTTGATTTTTCCATTATCTCCTGTGTATTCTCTGTGCGCTGGCCACTCCTTCAATTGAATGCCATTACTCTGCTTCCTGAGATTCAAACAGGCTGCCACCTTTCATCAATAACAATTTCCCTTTTTTTCCCTCCAGAAAGAAATGCCTGTCTAGCAGACAAAGGAAAGCACCTCTCACATAAAAGTGGAGCAGAACTAACGTATTTACTGTATTTGCCTATTTTATTATTCCTTGGAGATATATTAGTTAAACAGGTTTATTTATGGTACGTGAAAAGTTAAATATTCCTTTGTCCTTGGGATTTACATAAACTGGTGCAGTGTGAGATTCTGGGGTTTTTAATGAGGTATTTGTCAAAATACTCTCACTGGTAGATTTTTTTAATACCCTTGAGACCATAAAGAATCATTTTACTACAATACACCGCCTCTATTGGAGCCTGTGTGAGTGGCTTGTAATATCCTGCAGATGTATTCTCTTTAGACTGTTGACTTCTCTTTGGAGCAATAAAGGAGAGAGAAGCAGAGCCTGGAGGATGCATTGCAGACCCTCTCCTGACCCAGGACAGAATGGGGCAGCAGAAGCAGCAGCTTCACACACACTGCATAGCTCCCTAGCAGGGACCCTGGGGATGCTGCAGAGCCCTTCCAGTGGTCACAGACGCCCACGTTTGGAGTTAAGATACTCAATAAGCTGTTAGTGTAAAATCCTCCAGGCCAGGGAGTCTCCTCTCTCTGCTTCTTTCTTCCTTAACAGAATGAAGAGAAGCAGCTTAATGTCAAAAAAAAAGATCTGGAGGAAAATTGTGGCATATGATAATTGCCCTGAATAAAGTCAATGTGTGACGTCCCCGGCTCTCAGCACCCAGGGTCATTCTTATCTTTATAATGTCCATAAGAACTGGGCATTACTGTGAGGGCATTATCACAGGAGCTGTGTCCAACCAACCCATCGCTTCTGTGCATTCTAGCATCAGCCCCAAGAGGCACAGGTCCATGTGAAGGATGTATTTGGTGACGGTGACCTTTTCACTGAACACCCCAATGAACACTTACGGGGTCAGTACTCTGGTTACTCAGGGCATCCTTTCTCAGGACTTGCAATAACAGTGCTGTGTTAATCTGCTAACACTCTCAGCAGTGCCAGGTATTTACTTACAATGGTCTTTACTTGTTCAGGCCAAAAATACAGGAGGGACAGAACAGAGGTCCTGGTGCTCAGGTCCTGGTGCTCAGAGCCTGATCCAGGGGTGATAAAGCATCACTCTACGGGCAACAGAGGTCCCTTTATGACCACAGAACAAGGTGGACAAGTGAGAAGGAAGCTGGTTCCAAACACAGGAAGCAGAATCAGTCCTGATATTCCAGGCAGAAGGGAAACAGGAGTGGGTTATGTAAGTCATGTGGATCTCTCCCTTTAAGGACACAGATGGAGACAGACAGGAGACAATTATATAATAGCTTTATTTACAGGTTTGGCAAATTTCTTTGCAACTTCCACATTTCCTTTATTGTGCAAAGCAAGCCAGACGGGAAATGAAAATTAGAGCTAGTTAGGGATACATTCATTAATTCATTTTTACTTAAGTATTTCTTCTGAAAATTAGAAAGCACTGAAAGTTCCTTTAAAAGAAAAAAAAAATCCACAGGGGAAAAAAAAAAAAAAAGGCTGCACCAGAAAATAAACTAATCCCTAATTATCAACTTAGTGGAGTGAATCAATATTTATTTCAAAACATGCTAACAATATATATAAACAAAGCCTCACTCTTCCCCAGTATGTGTGGGTGTTGATTTCCGGCTGCAGCGCAGTAAGCGCAACCTGGATAGTACTTAATTCTTCTTGATCCCAGGAAGAGACAACATGGGCTCAGCTTGCACCACAAGTCAGCCCCAAATCCTATCAAATCTCCATGCACGGTGACTGGCACAGAAGCACCAGGTGTAGGTTAATTCTAACATGAAATGTGATACCTAAAGACATGCAGAAAAAGGTCTCTTAGTCAAGGGACACGGTTAGGATGGGTAGTTCCTTTATAGGCCCTGTTTTCAATTGTATGTAGAAAAATCATCACACATGAGGCTGTCAGAATTAGGAATAACCTAAAGACACTTCTTTGTCATGGTTTCTTTGCCAGGTATGTATGGATTCCTTTCTAGCAAACTGATCAAGAGTCCACTGAAGATGCTTAGTCCTTCCATTGGCTTTAATAGGCTTCCTATCAAGACCCACAAGGTAAACTCTATAAAGTATTAACTAATTCTGAGTGCCCTCAATTCTCATTGAAATGCCAGCAGTCAGCATCTCCAGAGGGGCTCTAGATCCTCTGTGATAGGCAATGAGTAATTTATTTGTTTTTTAAGGTGACACTTCCAAGGTCATCTGAATCATGCGTGATTGGATGTCCATCTCTACGGACACAAATGCCTCCTTATCCTCATGTCGGCGAGAGAGGCAGGATCGATCAGCAATGTCACACAGTGATAGACAGCTACAAAAAAAAATTGGGTGCAACATTACAGAGTAAGGTTGCTATTTACTGTAGGGCTGTTACAGCTTCTAAAATATTCATTCAATTTTTAATAGGTTATCTGTTAAGCTAAAGAAAAAAAAATGAGTGCAGTTCTCTGAAACTAAATAAACACTCTTGCTGAATGGAACCTTTAAATTTCAGAGTACATAGCTAGCTTTAAAAGCTGAAGTGCAGTCATTCATTATTTATAACCACTTATAAATTTTGAGTAATCTGCTAAGAGTTATTACCTAACACTTTCTTTTCAGTGTCCAAAACATACTTACTGCATGCAGTGAGATTTTCAATGAGGCGAAGGAATGAAAGTGCCCTGTAGGTGGACTCAGCTCTTTTGAGCATCAGGGCTCCTGTTGGCTGTCCCTGTAACAGAGGTATGGTGCTTCTCACAGCATTCAATCCTCTCCTGCCTGGAGGTTTTGCAGCCTGGAAGCAAGACAGATCTAAATTGTCCCCTAGGTGTATCTGCCAAAGACACAGAGATAAAGAAAGCATCTCTTGAGAGTAATTCATCCTTTCCTAGGAGAAATGGAGAGAATTAGTCAGGATGGGATCTTCCATCTCTTTCTGTTAATTCTCAGGAAAGCCTAGATGGCTCTTTAGGTGGCTGAAGTCAGGTAAGATTTTCCCATTTATAGTCCGCTCCAAGTTGTATTTTTAGCAAAGGATTACATTTTAAAGGACCCAAAAAAAAATTCACAGTAGGGATGGGTTACTAGGATGGCATTCATCCAAAGATATTACAGATCCCAGCTTCCATGTTTCAGGGGAGGTTTAGGTTAGATATTAGGAGGAAGTTTTTCACACAGAGGGTGGTGACGCATTGGAACAGGTTGCCCAAGGAGGTTGTCGATGCCCCATTCCTGGAGGCATTCAAGGCCAGGCTGGATGTGGCTCTGGGCAGCCTGGTCTAGTGGTTGGCAACCCTGCCTGTGGCAGTGGGGTTGAAACTAGATGATCATTGTGGTCCTTTTCAATCCAGGCCATTCTCTGATTCTATATGATTCTGTGATTCATCCTGGTCAATGCACAAGTTGAACTGTCCAGGACAAAGGACTGCCCTGGACTTGGGCTTTTGCGGATTCTTCCAGTCTTCTTCATATTTCACTCACTCCCTTGGCTGAGGGCCAGTGCTGACATATCCAAGTATAAGTTCTTTGTTCAAGGGGGAAGATGGAACCATACCTTGTGCTAGGTGCATCAGGTAAACACCTCAGGGGAATCAGCACAGATATGGTGGGAACTAGAAGCCACAGTCACATATCCTAACATCCTCCTGGCTGCATTTGTGCACATCGTCTTTTCCTTTGCTGAAAGAGCGCAGAGTTGTGGCTGCAAGAGCGTATGTGCTGGGTGAGACAAAAAGTTCATTAGGGAATTATTTAGTGCTCAGTAAGGCAAAAGCACTGCCTAGAAGTAAAGTACTTCAATCCAGACACCTTTATCCTCCTCGGGTGCCCATTTTATTCTCAGAAGCATAAACAGTATTATCTCCAAAACTAAGTTTAAGGAACGGGGATAATCTCTCTCTCTCTAACATGCTTGCTTCCTGCCATTTCTTTTTGCCTCCATCAAAAATCCAAAAGCAAGCTTGAAATGCTAAAGAGAGAAGCAGCTGCACTAATGTCAGAGCTTCTCTGAGGACGTTTCCCAACAGGCCTGGAAAAGGATTACACTGTAGCTGGTAACAGTAGGGGATGTTTATTTCCAAATCCCTTTTACTCAGCATTTGTGTCAGCGTTTTCATGCGTGTTACCGCTGGGCTGAGCCAGACGTAAATCTGTTCTTACTGGTCCTCTCATTAGCATGCATGAAACGAACGTTAGCAGAGTGGGCATCCACACTGAGTGACAGCAATCCATTTGAATGGCTCTGGGAGGTGGACGGGAGACAGTGAGTAGCGGGGTCTGGCAAACAGACACAGGAAGGCTGCTGCTGTGCCTGTGTTGGTGTTGGCACACTGTATGACATGGGCTGCGGCTGTCTGCAAGGCAGGGCATGTGGCAGTCGGCATGTCAGGAGCAGCTCTAGGTGCTGCAGGTTTAGCCTTGGAAAGCAGGGGAAGTCCTTTATCCAGCAGTGGAAATAAATATATATTTCTTGCCAGGTTTGTCATCTGCTTCTACATCAAAAAACAGGGAACAAGTGTTCTGACCTTTTCATTTTTCAGCCATGGGCCCAAATCATTCCCACAGGGGAAGGGTCCCAGATATTTTTCTTTTACTGCCCATAACAGTGACTGACTTCTGTATTTAGAATACATTGATGACTTAGCTCCTCAAAGGCAGCAGCAAAATAGCCAACATGGAGTAACAAGTTTCTCTGCTGTACAAAATCCATGATTTGCGTGGCTGAGTGTTGCTTCATAATGTTTGCTCTGCTCTGGTGCGGCTGCACCTCAAGCACTTGTGCATTTTTGAGCACTGCGATATAAGAAAGACATAAAACTATGAGAGAGTGTCCAAAGGAGGGCTAAAAAGAATGCGAAGGTTCTGGAGGGCAAGGTGTGTGAGGAGCAGCTGAGGTCCCGTGGTGTGCTCAGCGCAGAGCAGGTGAGCTGAGGGGAAGCCTCATGGCGGCTGCAGCTCCTCACAGGGAGCGGAGGGGCAGCGCTGAGCTCTGCTCTCTGTGACAGCGACAGGGCCCAAGGGAACGGCATGGAGCTGTGTCAGGGGAGGGGCAGCTGGGGGTTAGGGACAGGTTCTGCACCAGAGGGCGGTGGGCATGGCACAGGCTGCACAGGGCAGTGGGCACGGCCCTGAGCTGTGAGAATTCAAAGAGTGTTTGGACACTGCTCTCAAACATAAGGCTTGGATTTTGGGTGGTGCTGTGCGGAGCCGGGAGTTGGACTCAGTGATCCTTGTGGGTCCCTTCCAACTTTGGATATTCTTTGATTCTATGATAACATAGGTTACTATGAAAGCTTAGGCACACGCGAATACAAATTCTGCATTTGCAGTGAAGCTGAAGTACACACAATTCACATGTGCCTCCAAACTGCGGCAGCTGGATTCTCTTTTTGTGCACGAAATCTGCAAACAAGGCACAGGAGCAGACTCCACAAGCAGATTCCACTTTGCTAATGACACTGGAAGACTGAGAAACTGGTGCCTATCAACAGCATCTCTTGTGTTAAATTAATGACATGTACCAGAAGCAACGGAAGAATATTGTTGTCTCGGTCCCATCTGGGTCCTGTGCTGCAGAAGCAGAAAATGATGGAGCTTTCCAGGGATAAACATTATGTTCTCCAGCCAACCTTTTTTTTATTTTTTTACTTTTTTTTTTTTTTTTTTTTTTTTTTTAATAAGCCACAGCATCAAGTTCTTGTTGCTTTCCAGTTCTCCAACCCTCTAGTGAATTTTTCTGCTAAAGAAGCAAGTACCTTGCAAAGAATGTTTCTTTGACATGAAAAGCGCAGCATTCTCCTCCACAGCTGACTTCAGCACATGGAAGTGGAAAGACCATAGTCCTATTCTTTAGTGAGGTAATAGTTTGTATATCAGTGGAAAATGCTGGAGATCCAGCATCTCAGAAGCTACCCTCAGCTTATCTGGAGAGCCATCACAAGTACTTCTGCCTGGATCTTGGTGTCTTCATAACTCCAAAAACCTTGAAGAGAGGCAATACAACAGGATGCTAGGGCATTCCTACAGATCCTTTCAGTGCAGTGAACAACACTGGAGTACTCCATCAAAACAAGGACAAGAGAATCCATCAAGCAGCTGACAGCTTCTTTGCTCAGCCTCTGCCTGAGATGAACACTGAGCCCCTCAGGGGTGTAATCTAAAGCTTCTTCTACAGATGCCAGAGTTTGAGGCTTTATCTAGAGTAATGCCATTCTCACATGCCCAACAGTAAATGAGCACCTCCTAATTCAGATTGCCTTTTTAAAAGCAGCCAGACACACCTGACCCTTGATGTTACTGGCTGCTGAAACGATCACACCTTAGCTTCATTAACTCACTGAGCAAACAGGTTTGTATGTAATGTTTTTTGATTAACTTATTTAATAGACCTTCTGTGGTAGGGATGCAACACAGTCTTCCCACAACACTTTTCAGCCAAATCAGCAGTTTAGCTTCCCTCTGTCCAGAAGGTGAGTACAGAGCTCTACCCTTCAATACCTGAACAGACTCCCAATTACCTTGCACTCAGAAATATGAAATCATGCAGCACAGCTATGCAGTATTTTGTGGGGACAAGCTTGCCTTGTCAATCCAAAGGGGTACCTCTGGACAAATACAAGCCCTCAGGCTAGCAAGGTGGCCAGAGCACCATCAGCATCAGCCTTCCCAGAAAAGGGTTCTCTCTATATATAAAAACTACCACAAACAGCACTGTGTTGCTGATCGTTTTGCCGTGCCATTGCCAAGAATTATCTTTGAGACCTTTTCCTCTTTATTATTTCCACATCAGAGTCTATGGCAAGAGGCAGAAAAAATTTCTACCCTAATGCTTGTGCACAGCTCACCTGTGTTTCCATCCATCCCTCTTGAGCAGGTAGGTGAGTTGGCCATTCCCAGAGATGAGCAAACAAAAATTGCCTTACCCTGATTGAAGAAAGAAAAAAAAAGAGGGGATCTGCATTTCCTATAGCTTCTGATGTTACTTCTTCTAAATTGTGAAGTGTGTGTGTTCTCATTTTCCTAAGAAATTCAGCTAAATGACAGGGAACCAGGACATCCAGGTGTGCGTGTAGTGTGATGGTCCTGGTCATTTTCCCACAAAGTGTGCAGGTGGCACTGGGGGAAAAATGTGGGCACTCTATGTTTTCTTTCTTCTTCTGCTCTCTTGCTAAAAAAGCAAAGCAGCACAACACTAACCTACTGTGCGGTGTTTTTATGTCAGTTGTGGGGTATTTTTCTGAAAGGCAGGAGAAAAGGACCTCACCGTATATTTGGTGCCATCCCATAATATTGTATTTATAGGACTTTACTCCTGGAAATTGCCCAACATCCCATGAAGCGTTGCTTTAAGTCAAAGCTGAGTGGATTTGGATTTCAACAGCTGAATATAACTGCTGGTGCACTGATGGTAGGAAACCTCAAACTCTTTTTCCTTGATAAAAAATAAATGATTTAGATGGACATCACATACTACATTTCTTATCATGCTTTTCTGGCTTCCTAACACAGATGGCCACTTTCCAGTAACTTAATTGGCCAGCAAGATCAGCTTGTATTTCTCTCACTTACAAATTATTCTCTTCTTTGCACAGTAAGTACATTCATTGCTCAGGACACGTTTACACTGAGACTTCAAGACCAATTTGTTTTACAAAACTGAGCTAGATGCTGAGAGCATTTAGAGCCTCTGCAAAAAGGTGCATTCTGCCCCTGCACCACAAGCCTTTCAGAAAAGGCAATGCAAAAAATTGTAAATGGCTTTAGTTGCTCTAAAAACAGGCTGCTGAGAAAAGGGGCACCCTTACCCCCTTCTACCTCTGTTTTTCCCCTTCTTGTCACAAGCGTTCATGGGGCACAAGGTAAGCTGGACCACAGCAACCACAGCACTGGAAGTCAGTCCAAGAAAATATAAAAGCTAGATGTACATCTGCATGGATGCTCACGCTGGCACAAGGCATGGCTGGAAACACACTGTAAGGGTGATGTGGAGGGGGGGCTTCAGCACCAAAACCAAGGGAAGAACAGAAGGCTTTTATTAAATACTGAAAAGCAAATCCCAGAGTAGCCTCTGCTCATTCCTCTAGCTGCGAAGGTAAGCCGGATGCTTCACACTCTCATAAATATCTTAAATAATTGGGTACATTTGCCTTCTAAGAGCAGTGGCATTGCCTCATTCAGCCATCTTGTGTTAGCTCTGGGGGATTTAGGTACACCTGCCAGGTCAGGACACAGCAGCTAAGTATTGACTCATTTGTAATCCCAGTCCAGAGCCAAGGTTTAGAAGAGGCATTGAGAAGCTCCTTGCTTTTGGGTTTATGACCTGGGCAGTAGAGTCTTGGTGCTGGTGGGACCACTGGTAGGTTGTACAACTAAAGTAAATGCAAGGTTGGAAAAAAACACCTGTGGGAATTGAGTAGTGAGTTAAGGTATGGAAGTTTACTTTGTGAATATTGCTTGTTCTGATAAGTTTGTTAACTCTACTTTAGGACTTAGCAGGCTGCTCAGAGAGGCTGTGGATGTCACACCTCTGGAGGTAGTCAAGGCCAGGTTGGATGGGGCCCTGGGCAGCCTGAGCTGGTGGGAGGCAACTCTGCCCACAGCAGGGGGTTGGAACTGAGAGAGCTATAAGATCCCTTCCAACCCAAGCTCTTCTGTGATTCTAAAATTTTTTACAGCTGAAAATGTTTGGCTATTACCTGTGATATCTAGCAAGCAAAGATTCATGCAATACCTGTCTAGCAGACTTAAACTCTTCATCCTTTTCTGCTTCTGATGCTGGTGCAGGTACAGGTGTGTGCTCAGGGTTTTTGATGAGGGGGAGGGGAGAGAAAAATCAATTTTGGGTTAAACAGGAAACATATTTGGTTTACTTGGCATTAGATTTCTGAGTTTCTTTTCCTAGCTGACTTTATTTTCTGTTTCCTGTGTCCTAGTGAAATATCAATCTGCTCGTAATGAAGTGTATGAGTTTTTCTTCAGTTAAATTAATAAATTTCTGTTAATCAAAATGGAAGCAAAAATACCTCTTCTAATATTAATGCTTATAATCTACCTTTAAAAATACATCCGTGCCCTCCTACATACACCCCCTCCTGGTTCTATATTAATTGCTGGTGCTAACAGTGCCATCTCTTGCACGAAACCTAAAATGGAGTTTCTGACCATTTATAGTCATTGTGATTCCTGTAGCACTCACATGAAGCACTGGCTTTATGAAATCTGATGTGTAGCCACATTTTCTGTTCCACTTCAACTGGATATCAAGTTATTTGTCAGCTTCTGCCTGAAGATTTATAGTCTCAGGCACTGTTAATTAAGTGTATTCTGCTTCGGAAATAATCTGTGCTGTAAGGTGAGCAACATGGCTTCCTATATATATAAGTCCATAGAAAATTTGGGGGTGGGGATTGTGAGGGATGACACTGTATAAACAATAATTATTAACTAAAAACATCTACTGAAGAATAGCAGGAGTATTCCTGCTTGCAATTGTTGAACCTCCATAAAAACAGATACCCTATTTTTAATGCAAGCTCGTGTAATTACAATGAAAGATGAGGCAAAGAGAAAGCAGTGTGTAAGGAAATGCTACTAAATAGGAGACTGCAGAGCGCTGATAATGTTAAATGCCAGGAGCACTCATTGAGAAAATAGCCTTCTCTTTTAAGAGTTAAGTGCGCTTAAGTGGTAAACCATCGATGTCCTTTTTGTCTTTGAGTATCAGTTAATAACACAAGATGTCAATATTGGAATTGGCAGTGGAAACCAGTGCCCAAGCCTGTGCTTAATCACCAGACTATGGCTCCCTGCTGTGCAGAGCAAGATGCAGTGGGGATCTGGGTGCTGCAGTGCTCAACTGCCAGGGCCCTTAGGGGTCAGCCGAGACACAAGGCTAGGCTTAAGCTCCTCGTGCTGCACCTGAGGAATGGTAAAGGTCTCAGGATGAGATCTACAGAAACCAGCCCGTTGAACATGGGTCAGTAGGCAACTGCCCAGACCCCAGCAGTTGGGAAGTGTTGGGGTGAGCAAGCCCTCTCCCATGCCTGCATGCTCATTGCATGCAGTCAAATCTGCTTTTCTGGGACTCACTGCTTGGAGGATGGGGTTTGTCTTTAAGGGGACAGCAGCAGTGATACTCTGTGCTGGATGCCCTCTGTGGGCAGCTTGTTCCCATCTCTACACAGAATATTCAGCTGCTGCAGGTGTGTTTGCTTAAGGATTGGGCTGGTTTGTGTCAGTCAGAAAACAAAAAGATGCCTTGGAGTGGGAAAGAGGCACGGACTCTAAAAGACATGTAAACAGTACCCACATCTGGATCCCAGATGGCGCCTTAGTTGACCTATTCTACACTTGCATTGCCATTAATGCTCTGCAGCACCCAGGTGTGTGTTGCTATCTATACAAAGAATGCAAGCAATTGTTCTTCTCCTTCAGTGTAGCCAAAGGAGATTCTCCATAAAGGATTACCTGTATGGTCACAGTAATGGTCCGTGACACAGGAGGATTCAGGCTTGAAGGGTACTTATGAAGAGAACATATCACTTTATGTCAAGCTGAGGCAGGAGCAAAATAAAGGTACTCCAATCAAGCACACAGATCGAAATTAAACTTGGAAATCTGTAATGTTCAAGCTCAGGTGTCACCTGTGTAGAGATGCAGCTGTTGTTCTAATTCCTCATCCCTTCTTTGGAAAAGGCGGTGGGATGGATTTGTCTTTGGAGGGAGTTTATTTTTGCCTATTACTTTGTACAAGCTGCACTATGAATATCTCGGTTTTGGGGAATGGAGCTAAAGGCACGTTTAGAGCTCTGGAGGGAAGTGAAGACACTGGGGAGCAATGATGAGAGAGTAGGAGTACTGAGCTGCACTTTTAGGCCTATAGACTTCTAATTCCCAGCCTATAACTGGATCTGCCTAGTCCTGACTCTCTGCATTGCAAGTGTTTTACAGCTCTTCCGTGTTCTGCAAAAAGCTTATTGGATATTAATGTGCCTTCCTTTGGCTTGAATGAACCAAGTCCCTTTAGTACTTTTAAGAAATACAGGAAAACCACCAATCCCATTTGCTTTCAGCATACTTTACATCTTTACTTCCCACTGAAATAAGTCTGAGAGCTGCAAATCCTCACATTACGGTCAGTGCTTCACTGGAGACGAGCATATCAGATGACCTCTGCTCTGACCATTGCCACAATCGGTACAAAAGTTAATTATTGGGTGTGGTGTGTCTCTTCCATCTTTCTGCTAAATCTAGTCAGGATTAAGGCTTTAGGTAAAGAAAAATGGATGCATATGGGGTCTTCTCCCTCCCTGCCAGGAGAACAGGGCACATCCAGCATCCTCTGCAGCCCTGGCAGGCACAGATTGCTTGAAAAGCACTCTACTATTCTGCTCAGATCCAGCTTCACATGAGACCAAGCTCTGAATGTTTCTGGCTGCTTCATCAATAGGTCTGGTCAACAGATCAAGCCAACCTTTTGCTGAACTCTCACTTCTTGTCTTCCAGCTCAGTGACAGGTTTGTTGTACAGTGACTGTAAAGACCTCTGTCCTAGATAGTTGACTTTTTTTCCTTAAACCCAGCAACCAATGTCATGGTGATAGTGAAGCTGACAGCCAAGATTGTTATACCAAATGAAAGTGGAAGTGTAGCACATGCTCCCATTGTAATGCTTGTGTTCTGGCAGGAGTGTCTGGCTGTGGGGGAGATTAGACTGTATGAGCCAACATAAAATCACAGAATATCCTGAGCTGGAAGGGACTCACAAGGATCATGGAGTTCAGCTCCTGCCTCCATGCAGCACCACCCAAAATTCAAACCCTGAGAGCATTGTTCAGTTGCTTCTTGAACTCTGGCAGCTTGGGGCCGTGCCCACTGCCCTGGGCAGCCTGTTCCATGCCCACCACTCTCTGGTGAAGAACATTTTCCTTATCCCCAAGCTGCCCCTCCCCTGACACAGCTCCTTGCTGTTCCCTTGGGCCCTGTCACTGTCGCCAGAGAGCAGAGCTCAGCGCTGCCACTCCGCTCCCCTTGTGAGGAGCTGTAGGCCGCCATGAGGCCTCCCTCCATTCTAGGCTGAATGAGAAGCCAGAGTACAAACTGGTGTTTGGCCTTTTGGCACACAGTCTAGTGGCTAGGTCTTATGCCTTCCCATAATGTACTTTCACTGCTCTTTGGATCCATACAGCTGTCAAGGTTTGACTCCCATGGGTATGAAAGTAGGACTTCTGTTCATTTTCCATTTATCAACTAGACACTGTCCTCAAGTATTTTTAGACAAAGGAATTGGTCAGCTTTCATCTGATTAATACAAACTTAGTTGCCTTTCAGTGTATATCATCAGGGCTGATGTTCTTTCCTGTGGCTTAGGGAAGGACTGAACTGAGTCAGAAAATGACTTAGTGAACTGCGCAGTGTTCGAGTGCACCACTGAACAGTGGCTCACCTTCGCTTTTCTTTGAAATTCTTCTAGTGAAGCTGGTAAAAGCACTTGCAAACTTAAATATTGCAGTGATCAAAATTTGAAGGATACGAACTTCTAACAATCTTCTGTCATCCTAGCAGATAGAGCAAAATTAAGCATATGCAGCTTAAAAGTATCTCAAGGCACTACAAAGAGAAGGCATCCCCTTTTTTGAACAAGGCTGGCAGAAGGGCAGGGTGAAATGGCTTGTTGTCAGGTTGGTAGAGGGGCTGGCAGTAATACCTTCTTTTCTTGCTCAGTGCTTTAAGGTTCTCAGCAAGCCACCCTCATCTACTGCTGTAGTTAAATTCAACCTCAGTGAGAAACTCATTCTTAAATGTTTGCAACACTGTAAGCAATGTGCTGTATTAGGACTGTAAATCAAACACTGTTCTAAAATTATTTCAAGCAAAAGCTTCTGCTTTTTTTCCAGCATGATCTAAAACCGTTATTGATGTCCTGTCTACCATCTGTTTTACATATGAACCTTGTGACTCCTAGTCTTTCAAGCTCATTAATTAGGACAATAATAAGCATACCACAGCAGTTCTGAAGTACAGCTCTGAAGCAAAATGCTGGTGGCACATCTCTGCTAGCATGGGCTTGTTCTTTTTTCCCTTCAAGCCTATAAGTGAGTGCTAGCTCCCTGGATGGGGAACCCTTCCGTGATCAGTCATTCTCTTTGCTTACAGGAGTGGTGCAGCAATAGCTCTTTGTATTTCCTCTTGCATTCTTACTTGTTGCAGGTGGAACTTGAGCAGAGAAAAGCTTTTGAATATTTTCTCCCTTGCAGAAACAAAGGCCAAACAGCAGGATTTTTCAGCAGCACCATGCTTCCACTGAGCTCATCAGAAGCTCAGTGCCTGAAGGCTGCCAGAAGTACAGCGTGGGTCTCCATGGGCATGTGCCTCACTGGTTCTTGTAGAGGGCTGTTTGAAGGAGATGTAGCTCTGGAAACCAGAGGCCCCCATTTGGCATGCAAGCCACTGCTAAATGCTGGAGTCCTCTATTTCCAGTCACTGGCTGCTTTCTGATGTCTTAGTATAAGCATTATTTATGTATGAATGTAAGACAGTAACAAATGTAGAGCACCTAGCTAACTACTTTTGCAATGCCTCCCCCTCCACCACCACCTCATAGTGTAAAGCTAAATGTATTATTCCTGGCCCAAAAGAGATGCAGTCACCTTTGCTGCTGTGTCCCACCTGGGCAGGGATGTTCCCTGTCAGAAGACTGCCATACCTTCTCATTGGGACAAAGGTGGGCATGGGCAGCTGCAGGTGGCACACTGAGGGTGGGCTTGGATTTTATTTATAAGTGTGCGATAAACTGTCCCTAGCAACTCCAAGGTATAAATTGGTTGGTATCTCTATAAACAGATGCACAAAGTCCTGAAACGAATGTTTGTTCTAAAATGCCATCTGATAAAGCTCGCCTTTTCCTAGAAAGAGACATGTGGCCAGGCAGCTCCCTCCTCCTCCGCCTTCTCAGCTGAGGGAGGATGCTGCCCTCTCTTGGCTTTGGAGATAAGCAAGGTTTGCCACCAAAAACTACCCCCCGGGAGCTGGTATGTTTGGAGACCAAAATTAGACTATAACCTTTGGCTGCAGAAGACGGTGATTGGCAGGAGGCCTGGGGCACAGCATCAGGATATAGGTTCCCAGCTCTGAAGTGTTATGGTCTGGGCAGGTCACCTGGTGTATTGCATAGGGCTGCAGCAGGGTGTGGTACCCAGCAAGTTTTGACAGGTTTGGATCCAAAGAGGTCAGTGCAAAAGCATTTAAACAGAAACCCTAAGATTGGATTCTTGGGGTGGGAAGAAAAGTCCATATCCTCTACTTCACCAGGAATGCCTGGACTGAAATCTGAACCCAGAGCGAGGGATGAAGGCTGCACCAGCTGTTCTCTTCCTATAGGGTGGACACTGTGGCTGGGATTCAGCTCAGGTCTACTGGATGTTCTTGTGCTCTGTACAGACTGCTCAGTGTGAGGGCTGAGTTTTTCGTATGCCTTCCCCTAATGAATGCAAGAAGGGGCTGAGTGCAGGTGTTGCACTGAGCAGCAGACACTGCTCTGCCATGCATGTGAGCATGTTGTTGGGGCTTCTCAAGAATTTATTGCCAGGGAAGTGGCTATACCATCCATTTTCCAGCAGGGCCTAAGGTGGCAGGACTTCTGTCATTCAGCGACTTGGGATCTGCTTAACACTGCTATCAAATTTCACTCCTAAATTACTACCTTCTACAACTTTCCTGCCTTATGAGGAGTAGCAGCCAAACCAGGCAGCAAACACTGCTTTGATTTTCTTGTTTCCTATTCTGAGCTGCTCTCAGCCCTCATTTCTTCAAGATCAGCTGAAGAGTGCAGTTCCCCCTGGAGCTGGTTCCTCTCCTCTGCACAGCTGCAGAATGGCTTGAAGCTACCCTTTGGGGACAAAAGGGGGCAGAGCTGTGTAGTGGATACAGCTGGCTAAAATTAAATTTCTCACTAGATGTGAACAATGCTAATGAACGTGTCAAGAACCCTCTGTGAGTGGACAGAGCAAATTTAAACACAAGACAATGCTATAGAAATAGTTCTATTTTCTGTGTCTCCCAATTTCCAGTTTGATGCAGCTTTGCCTTAGGCGAGGTATGCAGATTCTGAGCACCCCAGCATCTCAGAGGAAAAATATCCTTGGTTTCATGCTGGAAAGCCAATTTTTCCTTTTAATTTTCAAATTCATATTCATACATCAAGGAAGTCCCTTCTGTTCCAAAGATACCCAAAGATCAATGCAACAGATCAAAACTTGCACTGAGGGAGCTGCTGAAGAAGGTCAAGCAATATATGAGCTCTGCACTGCCGAAACACAACTAACCTTTTGATTCAGTGCTAACTCTCAGGGTTGGCAACAAGAAGCAATTGTGGACAACTGGTGGTGAGCAAGGCTTTCCAAGAAGTGACAGCAGAAAGGAGGCAAGGAAGAAGGATGTGATTTTCTATCTCAGAATGTCACAAGAGTTGGAAATCCAGATTTTGGTTGAATACCCTGAAACTGGCAATGCCAACACACGTTAGGGCCTTGCTTTCTGCATGTGGTGATCATGGTGGAGCAGTGGCTCGGTAATGATTCAGAAGGAACACTGCCATCTAGTGCACTTTGAATAGAGCATTTTTGTACCGCTGAAAATAATGTGGTTTGGCGCCGTGCATGCAAAGGCTGAAGGCACTAATCGATGGGAGAAAGCATGTATTTTTATGTTGTGTAACTAACTGATTTAACTTACTGGTAATCTAACTCCACTGAATGGAATCAGAGATGCTACTTCTAGCTCATTTTCTTGAGCAATCCTTTAGCTGGAATCTGCTGTTGATCTACAAAACAAGTTTCCACAAGCTCTGTGGATGCATGCTTGTCCTGCATTGCCTTCGCAATGCAATCCCTTGCCTGCAGTGAATGTCCTGTTGGGATGGAGGGATCCACACCCACCTTATGCCCACTTGCCCCTAAGCTGGTCTGTGAAGCTGGGATGGATCATGCATTTCTTAGAGGAAGCCTGATGGGCTCTATTAAAATAAATAATGGAGTAGAAACTCTCTGCAGCCCTCTACCTGTTCAGGACTGACTTTCTCTCATCCTAGCACATGCTGAGATGCAGGGTGGGAAACACCTACCTGGGGGTACTGTATAGCAACTGCACAGAGCTCTGCACTATGTGGCTCCTCAGCAAGGAGCTATGCAGGCTTATTATATCATAACTGTTAGAAACCCCTCCCTTTTCCTCAGTATAAGGCAAAACAATCTGTACAGATACAGGGATGGCTGATTCTTCTGATGCTAGACTTGTCATAATTTGTCAAATGTGACAATTAGCCTGATAGCAAACAATTCCTTCTTTCAATGAAGGATAACTTAACAGGCTTTGGCTCTGCAGCCTCTTCCATGCAGGAAGGAGTGATCTCCCCTCTCATCCTGCCTGTGAAGTAGGTGAAAGTTCTTCTATGGTGGATCATGACCCTTACAGAAGTTGTAGGAGGATTCAAAGGGAATTGCAGAGTGTTTATGCTAGCCTCCAAATAGCTAATTAGTTTTAATTGCTGGCAGCAGCTCAGAGACTGCAGCTGTTTCTCACGTTCCTGCCCTGGAGCAGCAAAGCTGTTGCCTGCAGCCGGGGTAGCTGGTTGTTCCTTCCTAGTGCAAATGTCTTCAGCCAGTTTTTTACATAGCCAAGGAAAAGGGCGTGGCTCTTTTGAGCTGACAGGAAGTGTTCAAAACAGCAGTATTTGTGTGGGGCAAGAGAAGAGCCTAAAAAGATGTCAGCGAAGTAATAGATTCCTCACTTCCCCATTACTGACAGGTAATAAAGCGCTGCTGCAGAGCTGGCTTTCTTTGATTTCTCCTAAACTGAGCGTTAGACTGTCTTCCTGACCGTGTCTTCTGATACAGCTATAGCTACCGGACATCAGTGTAAACTTTCAGCCTTTTTTTCATGTCAAGAAGTGCACCCAATTCATCCTGCACCAGGTCAGGTCAATGCATGAGCAAATTGTGCAGACTGCTTACATCCTGATGGGGCTGGTAGCTGTGCTCCTGCAGTCACTGTAGAAGTATGTGCTTACTTAGCAACAAGCAGCTGATGAATTAATCTGATCCCTCCACTAGATGGGATGGCAGCACCACAATTTCTAAGCACTTCTGATTAAAATGTGAAGTTCCAGCAGAGCTTGCTCAATATGATGGGTTCTCACACCAGATACTGCTAGCCAGCAGCTATGAAAGGTGAAAGCACTTATTTCCAGATCCTCCCCACTAGAAAGGGCACAAAAAAGGAAATGATTCAGTGCCCTAGAGGCATGATACATAGATGGTTGGGGCTGACATCATCCAGTTATCAGGCAACATGGTGGCCCTACAACCCTGTACGTTATGTCCTAATGTGAACGCGAGGGAGTGAGCAGAGGCTGAGAGCTGTCACTTCTGCATTGTCACTATAAGCAGCAGGTGCTGTTAGCTGTTCAGAGAAAGCAGACAAGCTTATTCTGGGAAGCAGTATGAAAGCTAGCGCTTACCTACCTCTAGCCTTAATACTCAGTACAACCTTATTCTGTTGCTGCTGGTACAGTACTATTCACTCTCACTGTTTCTTCTAGAGTAACGATAGCTGGTAGCATAAGTAACACCTCTGCTTTTGCTTTATGCTTTTAACTGAGGGCAGAAGTTTTAAATGTCACCAGTCTGTGTAAAAAATAAATTGACAGCACAACAAAGCAGTACCTGCATGTCCTGCTTCCCAGCCTATTGAACAATATTCTGCATTATCAGGGCCCCTCAGCACCATAAGCTTTGCAGGAAACTAGACACAGTCCCTTTAGAAAACCTCTTGGATTTTTACCTTTATGGTGCAGCAGACTAGACATTGATTGTCTTGACTGTCATTTTTAAGGCACATTATTACTGAAGAGGTCACATATTGTATTTTTATAATCACATTTTGTTTAATCTTTTAACTTTAAATTTTCAGAATGCCAAACATCTTTGCCCTGACACCTCTTAGAAGGGTTCATGTACCCAAACTGGAAGGTTGAGTAGAAGCCAACAGGGATTTGTGGGACTGGGGAAAGTGTGAGGAACAAGCAAGGCTTCTAGTACAAGCATGAGTTGATTAGCACTGAAAAGATTGTATGCTTTGTAATTTAATGCCTACCATTATGTTCCAAAGTTAATGTCCCCTGGAGAGGAACTGAATATTTGTAATTCCTCTAAGATAAAGCTCAGAGGCCACAGAGACAGTCAGGCAATACCACATCAGGTATGTTCAACTAATGCTTTAGTGCTTCCTTAGTAACCCCAAGGACTTGCATTCTGAAGCACAGTTTCATGGCAAAAGATAAATACTATTCCCAGAGAATCAGGCAATACCCTGGTACCTTTAGTTCGCATTTATTTTGAGCTAAGGGCCTCTCATCTTCAATCTGGTACAGCTTTGAGTTTCAGTTCATGGTGTGTGTTGCAACCACTGTTATTTGTTTGAAAAACAGCAGTATCTGCGTATAAATACGCTGAGAGCACTGTCACATATCAGATACAGTGGACAAGGAAAAAAAACTCTGTTCTACACTTATTATCTGTCCTACAGTATAAAATCCACCGAAAACTACTGAATTTTCTCTGTGTATAAAAGACACTTCCACTCCTGCAGGACAGAAAAAAATACTACAGGGTCAGAAATGCAGCTACGAGTCCCCTGGACATCCCCTTGATGTGCTATAATTGTTCATGTTTAGTGACAAAGAAAGCAACTGAAAGGGCTAACTCCAATATCTGTACTACATAGCTTTACTATGCCTGGATACAGCACAATTTCACTTCTGCATTGGACTATACTTGCCTTGGTTCCCAGCTGTCCATCTCAGAAGGCCTACAGGTCACGTTTGTGTGCTGCTATTCTAGTTATTGCTTCTTGTGATGTATACCATTTATGCTTTTAGGATTTTTGGCTTTCATGTTTTGCCAGTGTCAGTACTTCTCTAAGGGAGCATCTTTTTATTCCCATTTCAGGCCAGCTTCCCCTGGATCAGGAAACATCCACCCTGCCTGTAGTGGACCAGATAAGATAGATGCTGGCCACCTTGCCTGTTGATGGTATTTGTCTAGCGGTGATGTTCAGAAGCTGTATTCCACAGTGAAGGCCTCATTTAACAGGCACTAACACACAGATAGTTCCCACCCACAGAGCTCACTGCCTAGGGTTATGGAAAAGTATATCAAGCAGAGGTCAAAGAATTGTAAAGGGCAATAATGCAACATGGGCCTCTTGCCTCAGGCACGACAGTCAACCTTGCCTGCATACAACCAGCTGTCTTACTTAATACATACACACATACACTTACACATGCAGGCTGCATAAATTATACAGCCTTTGGAGTGCAAACAAACAGCAAATGCTAAATTCAAGCCAGATGTGATCCACTCCCTAAACACCAGCAAAGCAGTTTCAGACTGGAGCTCCATGCTCTTGGAGGTAACTTGGAAAGCAGGCCTGGTGGGAAGGCTCCAACACTTGAAACACAGTGGGCCTCTCCAAGGTCTTGCTTTTCCTCCAGCTTAACAGACTTCCTGGATGCAGGGTATCACCTGAAGGGGAGAAAGTCTTAAACACTATACCTTTTGGAAGAAAATAGGTGAAGGGCTTTTACGTGATATAGATTATATTCTACTTGGATGTTTGGAAAACAAGTATGTATAAGCCTTTAAAGAGCGACAGTATAGAGGATGCCAGTCCTATGTGTCCTATTCTGTGTAGGCATCTTTCGGAGCCTTTGTAGATCCATGCTTTTCTCATTAGTGTCGGCTCTGAGTCTCATTGTCGTACATGACTGAATCAATGCAGGGCTGAGCAGCTGAACTCCTGTCTGGGTTGCAAGATGCAATAGGAAGCCTGCTGCAAAGCATCCTGCTCCATGGCTTCACAATGGGCAGTGAACCTGGGGAAAACATAAGTGGACTTGGCACTGAGAATGAATGCTTGTGGGAAAGGAACAATTGGAATGGACTTGTGGATTAGGAAATCTTTTGTGAATAAACTCAGAGTTGCCCTTGAAATTACTTCTTCAATTTCAAAAGACTGCTTCTGAATTTTCCCTCTTGATTAACTAAGAATTGCATCAGCATCTCCATTATTATTACTAAACAAAACTCTGTTTGAGTTTCAGTCCATAAAGTTTGATCAAATGCATTTTACTATTGCTGTCTAAACATTTCATCTGGTTAATGTCTAACTACAAGTATTTTTAATATTTGTACTTACTAAATTATTCGGAGAGAAGCTACTGATCGTAGGCCAAGTGCTGATGTCATTTACACCAACAATTAGCCTAACATTGCTCAACCTCTGTCAGGTGCTGCCAGGGTTTGAGGCTCTCATGTTCTCCCTCCTTTCTCCCAACAGGTGGCAGCCTCTTGACTCTTTTCCCCCATCTCAGATTTTAGGTAATAGGCAACGTAGAAAACATCCCTATTGTACCTTTAACTTGCACAAGATTTTTGCCTCCCTTGATTTAACCTTCGCTTTTGAAACTAACAGCAGTCGGGGCAAAAGCCAGACCCTGAAGCCCAGAGAAAGAGAAGAGTGGATTTCACATTAATACATGAAAAAAGGATGGCTTCACAGTCACAAATGTCATGAAATAGCTGTGAGATAAGTCTGAGCCAAATACAGCGTGAGAGTTTACAGAAAAAGGAAGCAAACCCAGCTAAACTCCTCTGCTACTGCATGTTCTGAAGCACAGCTACCTTTTGGAAAGTGGAAAAAAAAGTGAGTAGCTAAAAAGAACCTTGGCACCTTTCACACAGGCTTTGTGAAGCCCTGCTACTGACATGAATTAAGGCTCAACAGCCCTGCAAGGTATGAACTACAAGTCTTTTACATCTGGGGAAGCTGAGACACCAGAGGTGGTCTATGCACAATACTAGCACTATCCATAAGTATTTTTGTGAGGGCTGAAATCATTTTATCTTGGTGTTATAACAGTCCATTGCCCACTGTGCCAGCAGTTATAATGGTACAAAGGTACATTATACAGGCAAGATTATTCCCTTTGCCCAACATGAACGTATTATTCTGATAAAAGAACTTTAATACCAATATAGTTGTGTTAATACTAGTTTGCACGGCTTCACTGAACTGGTACAGTTAAAGCGGTACAACCTTGGCATGTAGATAAGGACTAAGTATCTTATCCAAATATATGGAGCAAGTAAATGACTGATCTGGGAATAGTACACAGCAGTCTTCCCTCCCAAGCTACTTTTCAGATTGCCTGAAACAATTCTGTTCACATTTCTTCTTATTAAAGGATAACACAAAGCATCATTGTTTGTCAAAATGTCACGGTTTAAAAAGAGATGCCACCCTCTTGTTTATAAAACCAAGTGAAACAAAACATTCAGAAGTATTTGTTTTCTTTCCACCTTCCTTCCAGTGATACCTGACATTAGTTGGGCCTGACAACACAGATACTTGCGCAGAATTCCTTGTGATTTTTTTTTTATGTATAAACTTAACCATTATCCATTCTGAGTGGATGGTCTAAAAAATGAAAAGGATAAAAGATGCTCCTACCCAACTCTATGACCTTTGCTTTGTATTTCACTTATGATCTACCCTGACCTCAGGCCTAAAATTTCAGTGGTTTTGCTCATAACATGCAGAGTACTAGAAACGGCTCTGTTCCTAAGGTGTCTCATGAAGCCTCAGATCTCACAGGTTTCCTTTCTCTGCTGGTATTGGATTTGACTTGCTGAGCCCTACTATGGTGACAGCCCAAATATGTTGGCCAACAAGGAGGAACATGGCCCTCAAGGTGAAAGGTCTGATGGAGGAGGCAAGGAGTAGAGGAAGAGGAGAGGCCTGGCAGAGCTGTGCATGCTGCGTGTGCTGTATCATCCAACACTGTAGTGGGATGTGCAGCAGTACCAAATGAAAAGGCGATGGGTCCTTACAGATGGAGAGGTAGGGCAGGTTACAGGTGAACCTCATGTGAAGTGTTAGCCACTTTAGTATCCATTCAAGTTGCTTTGTTTCTGATCCTGTATCATCTGAGCCATTGTGTCTGCCTCTGTTGTAGTGGTTCAGATAATGCAGGATTGTGTTATTGTCCTCCATAGATTAGCCTTTCTGAGAGGTCTTTCTTCATACGTTAAACCAAAATCTCTCTTCCTTCACCACTGAAGAGTTTATAGGCACTGTGGGCTAGGCATGGAGTTGGTTTCTCCAAAGACAACAGAAAGCTCCCAGAGCACTGACAGTGAAAGGGCTGATAGAGGCAGATGGAACAGACAGAGATTACTGAGAGCCAGACTGGAAGATTTCAGGCCAGTCATCAAGCCCAGCTTAAATATTTCTAAAGTTCAAGATAATTTTTAGCTTCACTTTCTGTGGAGAAAAAAAAGAAAAAAAGAAAAGAAAAAAAGAAAAGGGAAAAAAAAAAGAAAAAAAGAAAAAAAAGAAAAAAACCCCAACCCTACTAATTCAGTATTTCAGGACAAAAATTAATTTTGAATCATCTGGATTTCCCTTGGGAGGGAAATTTTGCTTTTCAATGAGCTGGAAGTGATGTATCTTAAAAATCCCAGGCAACAATCTCATATTGGTATTTTTAATTCTGAAGACCATTCCCATGAGTTTCCAGTGTTTTTAAAGTAGGTCAAATTTTGAACACAAAAAAACCTTAAGAGTTATGCCCCTTTCATCTTTTCTTAGGAGCAATAAGCCTTTTTGGTATTATTGCTGGCTTAAATATTAAACAGGAAGCAAATTACATTTCCAGTCATTAAAGTACAATAGCACAGCTCTATTGTCTGAATCAGTGCAATATTAGGCCAGATTGTCACAAAATGCTCAAAAATGAAGTCATATTGTAAGAATGTAATGAAATAAGCTTTTCATGCTTTTACTGCGAGTTCTGCCTGATGAGGGATTACTTCTTCATTCCTGCCAATGAAGGTACGAAATTCAGGCCCCCAAACTGGAACTCAGCAAGCAATTATGTACAATTTGACATTCACGTGGATAGTTACTGCAAAAATGTAGCCCATTCTAACTTTGCTGTTTACAAGATTACAAGCTTACAAATCTTTCTACTGTGTGACTAGACAACTTACTAAGATTTCTTTGAAATGATTCCATAAATTGAGGCATTTGCTTGCAACTCTGTTGGGTTGACAGGAGCATATTCCATACGGCTTTAGCCCAAAGGTAAGCTGAAGGTGTGAAGGTACGCTGCTCAAACACCTGCTCATAACAACGTAGCATTAGGAAAGACCTGAAAGACCTTGCAGGAGCCCTAACTGATAGTATCGGCCAACCATTGCCAGGTAGCCTCCCAGAAGATTAGCCCTGACTATTTACTACCTCCAATTAGATATTAAGCCTGCCAAGAAAGCTAAGCAGAAGATGGTAAATGCTGCTTCTTGGAGCAGCAATATGCTCCCATTGAGTTGTCTGGTGGAGCCTCGTCTCTAGCTAAAGCAGGAGTTGTCTGCTGTTGCTGAAAGATAAGAATTTTGGGTTACGTTCTCCTAGTGTTGCAGTTCCCAGCCTGTCCCAGCAAGGTAGTGTGCCACTCAAGACCTTCCTACTTCACTTTGGACAACTGTCTCAAGGGTGGCTGGCCCTGACATTATGGAACTTCAAAACCATTCAGTCCTGGGGACTCTGTAGCCACCAAGGATGCTGTTACAGGGCTGAGCTCTTGAAGGTTTTTCTGATACTTGAACTAAAATCTTTGAGAGTAATCTGTCTTCTGCAGTAATTTTATTTAATGCAAAAACTTTGTAATGTCCATCTCTTTCTTCCCTTTTCTAAACTGAACAAATTCAATTCCTTTGCTGTTTTTTTCATAGGTCATGTTTTCCAAGACTCTTACCATTCTTGCTTAAAACCTTTTGGTCCTTAATCTTCAGAATCTCTTCTAAATGCCACGTTCGAAACTGAACAGAGTAATCCAACTGAGGCCTCCTTGACACTGAGTTTAGAACTCTCTTCCTGGGCTGACACTCCTCTTTGTACACCCTTGAATGAGATGTGCCCATTTCACCTTTGATCTGTATTTCGCTTGTTATCTAGCCTCATCTCTTGGATCCTTCCTGGGAGTACATCCTTCCTCTGTAGTTATTCCTCTTTCAGGAGGAGATTCCTCAGCTGTTCCTGTAGTTGATTTGTTCCTATACCATTCTTAGCCTTGTATTTCATAGAAATGATGTTGGTTGCATTGCTTCCTCCATTTAATGCAATTGGCTTGTATTCTAATCAAGTCCTCTGTGAGATTTGTAATATTTTCAAGCATGATTGCTCAATTAAAATTTTAAAATTGTGCTATCATCAATGACAGCATTAAATAGAAGCAGGCTCACATCACTGCTGGAAACATTCTCCACAGCTGTGTCAGCAAACCAACAGTATCTTGCTGGGCATCCAATATAGCTGTTGTTCCTACCAGAAATGTATCCTTGGGATCTCAGATGGACAAGAAGTGCTGTCCAAGAGGAATCTCTTCCTCTGCATCTCCTTAAAATTCCCTATCCATCTGTAGAGTGCCCTTTAATTATACGTCTGTATGTTGTCACCCATACTTGCTGTTAGCTTAAGTTACTAGCTGGGAGGTATCTGCTCTAACGGTCATATAATTTCTCATTTAATAAAATAATTCAGCTAGAGGAGCCTTCAGCTCATTCTAGATACTTAGTTACAGACTGTGAAAGATTTATGTATGTGAAGTGTGCTGTTTTACTGTCATGCGCCATTGTTTTGACAGCGCAGATGAAGTTCCAGGTATGACATTATCAAACAGAGTATGCCCTAGAGAAATTATTTTTTCTGAGAGTTTTACTCCACACTCTCTCAGCTTAAAAATGCAGAACAGGCCACAGGAAAATGGAAAGAAAATTAAGGCTTTGATTCAGCAAAGAACCTTGACGCCTGCTTACATTTAAGTAGTTATATAGTCACGACAATTATGCTAGTGTTTAAAATCCAAGTGCTTCAGTAAAACACCGAGCCAAGCTTGATGGAGCTCCTTACCTTCTTTTAATACCACTTATAATTTGCTTACTAATTACTCCTGTCACATTTAAAACAAATGAACCTTCAAAATGAAAAAGGGTTACATAGACTAAAAAATAAAGGGTGTGTTATAATTGGGGCAATAGAGCTTCAGAGGGGTGACCCATATGACTGGAATATAAAGGTAATCCCTTGTTCAGGGAGTGTAACGAGGGGTTGGAGGAAAGAGATGGCCTTTTTTAGTTTTCAGAACTGATGTATAACAGTGTGCTAAGGGAGTGTGGGCTGCTTGAAGTCTTGGGAATGATGAAAGGAGAAAAGGAGCAGAGTGCTCTCCCAGTGAGTATCTGCTACAAGACCAACCATGAGAGACAGAAGGCTTTCTAAAATAGCCAGCAGAATCACCCATGCTGATGGTAATGGGGGACTCAGTTGTTTAGGAAGGAACCCAGCAGGGATCACTTTCAGGAAAACACTGGTGGTCAGCTTTGACATGAAAGATGAAGGAACCAAGGGACATGGGAGCTCCATGCACATGTGGCTCCGATGGACGAATATAAACCAGTTATGATATAACTGTGGGAGGCAACTTTGGTTGAGTTGTTAACCTCAGATTGGGTGATCCATGCAAAAGGAAGGATGGAAATTTGGCAAAACTATTAAGTTTTCTTTGACTAAAAAGGGAAGCAAGAAGAAAGGATGGCAGGTCAGATGGGTCAGATGGGCAGTTCTGAAGCACAAGCATGCAGGATCACAGCCAAAAACAGTGACAAAAGTGCAAAAAGGGCAGCGTCAGCCTGAACGAACATGCAACAAGCACCGTTTGTGTTACAGAATGAGGGCGAGCCGAGAAAATCCGCTGTGGCGCGCGGAAAGTCTCTCTTGGACGCGGGAGGTTGGGAACACGCAAGGCAAAACGTCGTATGAAAGGGATGAGTTCACCCGCTCAGTTCCTGCGTGTCACTCGAGGAAGGAAACAATTATGTGTCCCTTCCTCCCACACCCGCGCTGGGCCCTAGCCGGCCGGCGCCGCTGCCTGAGGACAGCGAGCGGCACCCCCCAGCCCTCCCTCACCGCGCCGCCGCCTCAGGGCTAACGGCCGCACTGCGCACCACCACCGCTGTCCCCCCGCCGCCCCGCGCGCGAGAAGACCCCCGCCTCGCACGGGCCGCGGTGGTCCGGCGGGGGTGGAGAGCGCCGCACGATTGGCCGGCGGCGAGCCAAGCGCAGCCAGCTCGCTGGGCGCCTATTGGTTGAGGCAAGCGGGAGCCACGCCCCCTCCTTCTTTTCCATTGGTCGCCTGTGTCCATCGGGCCCCGCCTTGCCCCCCGCCCCTCCGGGGTCATTTAAGTTTATGAGGAAAATAAATAAATAAAGCGGGAAATAGAAATGCGTAGAAGCGGGGGGGGGGGAAGGAGGGGAGAAGCACAACCTAACTTGCTGTTCGGGGGCGGAGGCACTCGCTGTGGCCAATAGGCACCCGGCTGCCGGGAGAGAGTGACGTCTCCACTTAACCAATCGAAGCGTTGGGCGAGAGAAGGCGGGCCCGATCGTTGCACCGCTGACCAATGGGAGAAGCCATCCCTTTGACCAACAGCTGCGCGCCCCAATAGGACGGCCGCATAGCGGGCCGGCGAGCGCAGCTTCACCTATAGGAAATTCGCCGTGAGTCGTGCGGAGTGGGGCGGGCCTGGGGGGGCGTGACTCAGCCAGGAGTGGCGGGGCTCAGAGCCAATGGGGGCAGGGCAACGGGAGGGCCGGGGGCCAATGAAGAGATCGGCGCGGCGGCGGCGGCCGCCTGTAAAAGTGCCGAGCCGGTGCGCTAGGGGCAGGGGGAAGATGAGAGAGGTACCGCGTTTCCGGGGTCAGCGGGGGGTTAGGGGCGGGGCCGGGCGAGGCTCCGCCCATCGGGGGTGGGGTCGCGCCGCGAGGCGGCGGCGGGGTTCTGGGGGGGATGCAGGGTGCAGTTGTTGGGTGCGCGCAGCGAGCTGTTGCGTTCAAACCGCCGCCCCGAGGCGTGAGGAGATCCTCGGGGCGGCTCGCTCCTCGGCCCGTTCCCCGGAAAGTTTCTGTAGCCGCAGCGCCGCTACCGGCTCTGCTTTCGTAGCCTGCTAAATCGTTATTTCCCGCGTTAGAAACCCTCGTGTCGGTTGTGTTTTGCTGAAGTGCAAGCTGTAAGTTGTTAGGGTTGCTATAACTCACCCCGAGTCAAGGTCTGGTAGGGTGAAGGGGTATCGTAGCCTGAAGGTAGCTCCTCCAGCAGACGTTATTTACGATGGAAGTGTGTGAGTAAAACCCGCGGTGATTTACAGCTGTGTTACAGCCCTGACGTCCAAGCACCTCGCAGGCTGCCTGTGTGCCTAGGCTGTGCTCTCGTGTAGAATGCTACAAGTACTGTGTTAGAGCTGACTGAAGGATCCTTCCCGCCCCAGTGGAAAAGTGGTATTTGTGAAGTAGCAGTTTTCTGCAGGAAGTTCCAGTTTTACTGGGAAAAATAAAAAATAAAAGCAAAAAAGCTAGATTATTTTTCTGACCAGAAAACTAAAGTGATGGTTGGTGGCTACCTGCCTTGAAGACTTCTGCCAATTCTGCTTTCTGCTTCCAGGGAGAAAGCACGGATAACAAAACCTTCCCCTGAGAGAGCTTCGCTTTATAACTCCCCCCCCCACACACACCTTTCCACTTCTGTAAAGGAATTGCTTAGAATTTTTATTCCACAAAGGATGTGAGAGCTTTACTTTGTATCCTGAAACACAACAGAGCGTTTTTTCGTGGGATGAAATTCCAGTATTTGGCCAGCCTGAATCAAAACTTCTGGAAACTTGGGGCCAAATCTTTGGCTTGTACAAACCGGCTAGCTCCATTGTGTTTAGTCCACAGGGGAATTGGCCCTGGTTTAATTAATGGTTCACCCGAGGTCGTGCAGGGAGTTGATTTTAAAGCTGGGAGCTGAATCCAGAGCTGTTATTATTCAGTCTTGTCATATATCTTGAAGTTTACTGCACAACATTGTATTTTTCTTCGACGAGCTGGATTAATGAGAGCCAGAATCCACGAGACTGTGATTGCAACTCTTAAAAATCATGCTCTGAAAATCTATTCAATTGCGATCTTACTAGAAAAGAGAGTAAATATGTTGTAATTAGTGCATGGGTGACACTGACTACCGAGGGAGAGAGAGGCCCGAAAAACTGCTTTTGTTATTTAAACCTTTCTTTCAAAGTACAAAAGCACTTGATTGGCACTTCACTGATTTAATAGTCCATTTGTAATGCAGGAAGAACATTACAGAAGATTTTAGCATTATTTTAAATCTCATCATTTAATCCGTAGGTGTTAAAAAAAAAAATCCTCATTTCTAGCTGAAGAAGAGTTGTTGATAGTGTGTAGATTCTGTGACTAGTCACTTGTTAAAGGTACGCAAGTCTTACGTTTTCCAAAATAAAATGGTTTGTGGTCTTAAAGTAGAGCTGAGCTTGTTTGTTCTGTCAGCGCACGAAGAATCCTTCTGGCCCAGGGTTTTGTGGCTGCTGTTGATACATTGTAGTGTTAGGAATGGGCTCCTGATTGCCTTACTTAAAAATCAGGAGTTTCCAGCACTTCACCTTAATTAGAGAGCAGACCAGATCCTTTGCAGCAGCTGTACCATATATACGAAATACCTGCTAGTTCATCCAGTATCCTGAATTTGCAGAGGCAGTCTTCCAGCTGTACTTGCATAAATATGCTTTGTCAAGTTTGACTTTTTTTTTCCTTCTGATTTACACATGGGGAAGATGCAAGGGAAACAAATCCAGATTCCCTCCCTTTGTTTCTATTTGAGAACGGAAAAGAAGACTTCATAAAGCACACGAGGGCCCGTCTTTGCCTTCCAAATGTTTAAGGGGTGACTTCATGGCTCAAATATTATATGCTAGAGAGACCCTGAGTTAAACAGCAGTGAAATGACTTGCCAATGTCAAAGAGCAGTCAGCGACAGCGTTGTTACAGACCCTCTGCCTCCCAGGCCACAGCTGCACCTATTGGCTTCATTGTCCCATCCCTCCTACGCACATGCATGCCTGGCGTTGTTTTGGAAATACAGCAGAAACTTGATAATTCAAACTGATGACTGGGGGAGCCACTTGTGGAATTAATTTATTGGGTAAATTAGTGACTACATGTGCAGGCAATTTGTAATATTTTTATTTTTTAAGGGATGCTGTGTCACAGTGTATGATTTGTTCAGTTACTTCAATTTAATTGTCACTGCATTAATTTAGTATCCTGAAAGTTTTTGCTCAGTATTTTAATAGTGAAGTGCTAAAAGATCTCAGCATAGTTCTACCCTTGTTTTTTAAATCTTTGAGGAGAATTGGGTTTTCAGTTCTTCAACAGGAGGTTATAATCTGGGATTAGAAATTAATCCATAGCACCTATTTTATGGTGCGGGATTTATGACATGCCTCAGAGGTTAAACCATAGCCCCAGTATACTGATCTGTGCTGTAGGCTGATTTGATTTCAGCAGGACTGCCTGACTAAGACAAATAGGATTTGATCCTCGCTGGGTAACTTTGGTCAGATTCCAGGTGGCCCTTAAGACTGACGATTTCCATCTCAGTATTAGAAAATAAATGTGTTCTTTTTTGTTTATTTTTCACAGGACCACGGTATTGTTCAGTATAGTTTGTCATGTGAGGCTGTAAATCCCTTCAAGCGAGGTGGGATTTTAGATTTGCAAACTGTTCCTAAGTGATTACACACGTACCGCGAAGGAAAAGGCTGTCCTCTAGCCAAGTGAGGGCAGAACTCAGGATGCTTAATTCATTAAGATTCCAGAGCAACCGGAATTACTAATATGGAATATGCTACAGAGAAAAATAATTATTTTTTTTTATTTGTTTAAAGTACCACAGTGATGTTAAATAAGCAAAATTCGTACGTAATTGCATGCATAGTAGCCCAAGTGGACTTACCAGCCCCTCTGAAGCAGCAGGCTATTGCAGAAAGCCTGCACGAGTCATTATGGTATTAAGAACAAAACAAAAACAATATTGTGCCTCAAACTGGCAGCTTTTAGTAAACTTTGTGTTTACCCTTCCATAGTCACACTGACCCTTGGTCTTAGATTTCAGAGCAACACAAACAAAACCAAATCAATTCCTTTAGTTTTGATGAGCAGCAAATACTGTGATGAATCATTGCGTGATCGTGAAGCAAAAAAAAAAAAAAAAAAAAAAAGGAGTGGTTGTTGACAGGATTTCACAACTGGAGGTGATTTTGGAACCTCGGAGTTGCTTTGTGAAGTCCCACACCTTGTGGCCTGAGTAGAACTCTCCAAAAAGAGTTCAGGAGGTAGGCTGTTCTGTTCCTATCGATATCACTGAATGCCAGGGTTCTGCTCTGATTTTCACAGATACTCACAAAAGGTGGCCAAGAAATAAGAAAACGTAACCATCTGTAATCAAATTTTCTCATCAAGGAAAGTTCTGAGTCCGATTCTTTTGCTGTTTATTTGGATAAAAAATTACTCCTTCAAATTTTCCTTTTCTTTTAAATAAAATATGAGATCCAACTCAATTGTTGCTTCTTCTATTTTCATGAAAACATACTGAAGACTGAGTACTTTGTTACTGATTTTGGTTTCTGGCTTAAGACATGGGACCCCAAAGCTCTCTGCTCTGCCACAAATAGCATATTTGACTTTAGGGAAAATTGCTCTTTGTTTCCCATCGGAGTAACAGGAAAAATATTTATGTGCTGTCATCACAAATACTTGTGAAGGTATACACTCAGAGAATTCTGAAATGACGTTGTTATGGTTATATATAATATCACAAGTAATAATTTCAGATACTAGGTGCCAATTATTCCGTTGGCTATTTGGTTTGACGGTAAATGCCAGCGTTAGTAACTTCATGAACTTCAGCGTTGTTATTCTGGGTTTGCATCAGAAAACAGAACGTGGCTCAGACATGAATTTCCTCTTTGAAATAACTGAAGTGACATCAGTGGAATTATACAGGAATGATTTTGGCATTGATATTGCTGCAGGACATAGTGCTGAGTGCTTTGGCCTCATACAGAGTGAGCTGTCTTCGCTGTACAGGAGTTCAAAGCTTCTTTGGAGCTGCAGTATCCTCTTCACCATTTTGAGTTCTCCAGCGTTGCAGCTACAAAGTAGTGTTACTGGAAGCACCAGTGGGATTTAATAGCGTGCTTGTCTCACACCCAATGCTGGTTACACAAATGACTTAATCCCTCAGCAACCTCTGGTGTAGCAGAGGACTAAAGCTTAGGAACTTCAAAGTTGTAAATTTTTTTAACGACATACTGCAATCAGAAACCTGGACTGTTCTTCTTCTGCATAGCGCTTTTTATTTCCAGACAATGCAAATTGCCTCCTGAAAGCATCTGTGTCATTTTATGGAAGAAGGAAGCAGAAAATACGCACGGTTTCAAAACTTGGTGATTTCTATGTTTGTGTGTATTGCACTGCATAGATTTTTCTGCTGGAATCCTGAAGCTTCATTTCCACCTGCAGCACTCCTCCTTCGGTGCGTGGCCCTCTCCCATTGGTGCTGGGGACCAGCTGCCATTAGGAAGCGTAATTGCCTCGTTAGACACTGAGCACCCTCAGAACTAGTGTGGAAGTTACGGCTTTCAGGAATAGTGAAACAGCAGCGAAGCTTTTCAGAACAGTTTGGTGTTTAGGCCACTAGAAAAGTTGTTCTTCAGTAGTTTTAAGTGCAATCGAATGAAATTTGGGACTGAAACAGCATGTCTGCTGTTCTGTTCAAGCGTCAGCGTCTGTTTTGTTTAGCAATTTCCCGTTTCATAGCTGTAAAACAGACAAATAAAACCTTTTGTGCTGTTTAGGTGGGACTTAAAGGGTGGGTCCTGCTTCTCTCCAAAACATTCGTAGGACTTCTCCCCCATTGTAGTATATGAATAACAGCCGTTGAACTCAACGCGAGGTTTTTGTATCATGTGGCTGAAAAGAAGAGCCCCTATTTATAGCATTCAGACATTGGCAGGTGCAAGACTGGGGAGAAACTTTAGTCTCACACATCCCAAACGGTTGTTCGGGAGAGTTTTCTGCGTGGTTGAGGCTGCTCCGAGGTGGGCCACAAGAATCAACAGCCGCGTCGGAGTCTGCCGTCTTGTTGAGAGCAATCAGCTTCTGTCTCTGGGAGGGTGTGCGACGAAGAAGGGCCTGATGGTGCTGATTGCAGTCATATACTTAGCTATGGCAGCTTTAGCTATTATTTATAGAAGTGCTAATTATATCAATAGAAATAGCAATATTAATACTGTTAAGTGTCAGAATCTACGCTTGACAGCATGAACTAAACGCAGCTCCTGTGAAACGAAGCAGCCAGCTTGTCTCCCTTGTCAAACCACCAAGATGCATTTCAGGAAAGTACACACCCACCTTAATTGCTTGGGGTCTCAACGTTTTTGCTCATCTTGTTATATCACTATCATTTCAAGCTGGCAACTCACAGGGCCGGCTGTTCATATGAAACATAGACTGTATCCTCAGTCAGTCCAGAACACTCAAACTGTGACTGAAATGTAGCAGTGGGTTCCAGTTAAAAGCTGTTGTTCTGCAATGCTGGAAACTGAGAAGCCTCTCGAAGTTCAGATTCTGACCCAAACTTTTTTTTTTCTTTGAGTCTGTACTCTACCACTTCTTGTTTACAAAATAGTTGGTGAAAACTCACGTAGCTCTCAATACCCACAGTTACGTGCAGACTACGTTATAACCAGCCTTAATTGGCATCTTTTAAAGGGCAGAAATCATATTACCAAAAAAATAAACAAAACTAAAGGAAAACAAGAGCATATTGAGACTCATTTTCTGGCTGCTTTTTTAACATTTAAAATGTGCTTGATTTCCTGTCATAGCTCTTGTTACTTCTGCCTGCCTCTTGTGACAGCGTTTTAGACTGACTTCCCACAGGAGCTTACAAATCAAGCAGGTTAATGTCTTCATTAAAACTGAATAACAGTTTACTTTGGGAAAAAAACATATTAAATATTTCAGGATATTGAACACCAAACTACTATTAAGCTTTAACTAATGCATTTACTTTGCTGACACTTGCTCTCCGATGGGACATGTAGCTCAAGCTAATGTCACTAGAAGTGATGTTTAAGGCTTCATGAGAAAGCGTTTCCAACCCCTTCTAGATGATTTTACTCTAATTCTATCACTCTGTACTTGAGAAAAAGTTTTAAATAAGTTATTTCGGCAACTTGCCATCCTTATTTTGGAAATGTACTGGGCATAAATGTCCCCTTTAAGGTCTTAAATAACCCTTTCTGTGTCCTAGATCTATGTGGTACACTGTGTAAAGAAAGTGACGGCCTGTTGGCCTTCGGACACATAGAGTGTCCTCAGTATACTTTGCCCTTGGAAGCAAAATAGGAAGATTGTCACAAACAGAGCAGGCTGGAGTTCTGTCACTCATGGCTGTAAACCTTTCTCAAGGTGTGACTGATGTGGTACAAATGGACCAGTAGAATAGAAATAGAGGCACACGGCCAATAGGTTAAGGCTTCTCAACTGGCAAGTGGTATTCTGTGTGGGCTGCTGTTGCTGTAAGTCTGCGTGCTTGTATCCTTCTCCCTCTGTGCAGAATCCATTTGCAATGATGTCATGTGGGACACGGACATCCCATCAGTAATAGGAAAGGGGGTTATTTGGGTTTCTTTTGCTCGTTGCACTGCAAATTCTGTTGGTGTAACTTGCTTTAGTAGTCTTTTTTCTTCTTTTTTTTTTTTTAATTTTCTTNTCCCAATACACTTGTAATATTAATAGGCACACAGATCATCTGATGTTAACATGTTTCCTCATTAACTTTTACTTTTTTAATTATAAGATTGGTAATCATACAACTTCCCGAAGAGGGAAATACAGAAATCCCAAATCTGACTTGAAATTGTAAAGTACGAACTTTCTTAGTTATTCACTTCTCTCAGTTAAAAATAAATTAAAGTCCTTTGTTACTTTCCACAGGATACTGGCATAGCTAACATATGCTCACAATTGTTCAGCCGAGGTATGTGTTGTTTATTGGGTGTGGAGAGAAAATTTGTATGTGGAAACAGCAGCCAACGTGTCAGGGATGATTTTTGCCCTCAGCAGGGCTTTTTTGGCCATTTCTGCAAAAGCCTCCTGGAGGAAACACTCAAATGTGGCATTTTATTCACTGAAACACTGCACATGCGATATGATTTTTTTATGGGCATATTTATTCCTTAAACACACACGCAAAAAGCATGTTAGTAAAATATAAAGGGAGTGGTTCTGTAATTAAAGCTTAAGAACATTCTCCTGGTCTTCATAGTCTGAAAATGTTAGGTCTGTCAGGTTTATAACTAACTGAGCGTATCAGTGCACTTCACCAGATTCTTTGATTTTAGCACCTATGCTGTTACACAGTTTCAATCACAGTGATATGAATAAGTTGAAAATGTGTAAAAAGTGATGCTGAGTTGGCTGGACAGCAATGCATCTGTTCTAAAATCCAACATTTCTAAGTCAACCATCTTGTCTGCCCTAACATAACATCTGTATTTTCCACCCACGTGATTAAATTAATTGTGTTCAATCAAATCCACTTTCTAATTGTAGATTTGGGGCAAAAAAGTTGGATTGGTTTTTAATCTGAGAAAATCTGAACTATTCGGAATATGCTCCGTTTCTGTCCCAATTTATACACCTACTCTGGGCTTAATCCCATCTGTCTGTGTTTGGACTCAGTCCTGATGGCTGGGAAATGGAAAGCTTCCAAGTGTCTTTGAATAATTTTTTAATTTTGTTCTTCAGTGGTTCTAGTTCTTTGTTGTTAATTAGATCAAACAGTGTCTCCACCGAGGATGTAACGGTAGTGTCATCAGCCTGTAATCTGTCAGGTCCCTCTGAAACCTCCTTCAACTGCTTTTGTAAATTTAGTACCTCTCTGTAAAGTTCCTCTCTGAGTAAAATGTGTGCTATTTTTTTGATCAAAGTCCTTCTTGTTCTCAGTGCAAATTTCAGCCTACTTGTTGATGCAGACGTAGAGGCGTGTGTTCCTGAGAGCAGCACTGAGCGTCACTGGGAACTGGGAATATCCATCTGCCTTTTCCACTCACGTTAGCCGGACCGCTGGTGATTATCCATAGGCTCTACAGTACAATTTTGGGAGGGTTTGCTAGCTGATTTTCTAACTCCATTTGGTTGAAATACAGCACTGAGCAGCCACGTAGCAGAAGCAGAGGAAATTGGTTTAAATATCCTTGTTTTAACTTTGTTTCTTGCTGTCTAACAAGTAAAGACATTGTGCTCAGGTATTTCATCTTTGATCTTGGATAGTATGTTCACTAATACTGTACCAATGCTGTGGTTTTCATTTTGGTACAGAATAAAGAGCAGCACGCAAGCACACATTTCGTTGTCTGCACGCTAGCGGCCATCAAGATGTCATTTATCATGTTCACCTACCTCTCCTGCACTGTTCAGTGCTGTTACTTTTTCTTGTCTTCTGCCTCTGTTTCTTTACTTGGAGATTCTTGCAGTGGACAGTTGAATTTACAAGTCTCTAAAATAAATGTTTCAATCATTGCTATCAATTGCTCCTTTTGTGTTCCTTTGAAGGCAATATCGTTAAGGAAAAAAAAAAGATTGCATCTGTCTTGCTAAGTAGAGCTTTTCTTTATAGAATAATCAACTAGTAAGCTCATTTTTGGGTCTTCAAGGCACAAAGGTGTCTAATGTTGAAGAGCATCTAGGAGGTTTGGAACACAGATTTAAATTGTCATTGCAGCTTTGTATGATAATGATAGCACTAAAAACATCTCACTTTCAGGATCATCAAACTCATCAGAGTTCTGCTTCAGTAGTTTCACTTAGAGGAACATCTCACCTTGAAGAGTCGGCAGAAACAAATTGTCTGCGCTTTTTGAGATGGATGTGAATTCATCTCGACTTCTTTAACAATTTCTGACAATGGCTAGAGTATACTGCTTAAGAATTATGTCACGTTTTGTATCACTTTGGTACATGAACTCACTTATTTCCTGTTGCTTTCTGCAACTTTAAGAGAAGCCAAATAAATGAATTTTCTTATGCACGTTAGGGATTAAGTTCCAGTTTTTAACATTGCTATCTATAATATTAACTGTATTAATATTTTTAATATTAGTAGAACAAGAAACCAGCTCTCTAGATTTAATCGTTAGCAGTGAAAATCTGGGTGAGGTAGCTGGCTTTCCTTGGAACCTTGTTACAGAATACTCTGATGGCTTAATGGCAGCTTTTAGATCCTAAAAATATCTTAAGATCATGTTCAAAACCTGACCCATTTACAACTTTCTTTTTAGCATCTGATGACAAATGATTCCATCAACTAGCAGCGTCTCTCTCATCAGCCCCTGATAGCATTGTGTTTCCCCATGTAAGTAGGTAGGCAGAAGTGTATGTTTTTTTTTGTCTTTGACAAGGGTCATTGTACTCTTGTCACCCCCCTATTAAGTTTTAGAATGTTTAATTTTTTGATTTTCAGATTGAAATTAGAAATACCTAATGTTCCAGGTATCACATTTCTATTCTGTTTTGTTTTCATAGCAGCATTTCTAAGTGACAGATCCTAAATAGACAGCACTAATAGAAAAATGCTACCGGATTGTTCCTGTGTCTGACATTGTACATATAGGTATCATGACTCATGGGCTCTTGGCCAAACTCGATATAAGCAGCAGCAGCAAAATGTAATAACATTTCCTTTGGGACCATTGTGTAGTGCTTGAGGAGTGTTCTGCTGTCACTGTGTTGTCTGTATTCTCAGTGCTCCTTTACGGTTTGTGCTATTGAAAAATTAGATGCAGACCCAGTATCTTGGGTCAGATGTGTTTCTGCTTTTTAAACCATCTGTGGATTTGCCTGTTGGGATTCCATCTCATCAATCATGCCTGTGTGAGTTTTATTTTGGTGTTTAAATTTGAGAAGGCATAGGGAGCATCTCTCTAGAAGCTCGTGTTCCTCGGATGCTTTCAGCTGCTGCAAAGATATTCTAATTTACCAGTGTAAATACTGTTTTTGCTGCTTTTGTCCATATTTGTCATTGGCATATTTAGTAGTTCTCTATAGCTTACTGTTGTTGTTGGTGGATTTTTTTTTTGTTGTTTTTGTTTCTGTTTTTTCAAACTCTCTCTGGTGGCTGCAAAGTAGTCTGCACCTATCTGCCGATGTTACCCTCTCCGCGTGATTTTAGATACAGAAGTGCAGAATCACAGAACTGCAGGGGTTGGAAGGGACCTCAAGAGATCATCAACTCCAACCCCTTGTTAAAGCAGGATCCCTACAATAGGTCACAAAAGTAGGCGTCCAGCTGAGTCTTGAATATCTCCATAGAAGGAGACGCCACAACCTCGCACTCAGAGAGTTGCGGTCAACAGCTCAGTGTCCAAGTGGAAACCAGAGACGAGTGAAGTTTCACAGGGATTGGTGCTGGGATCAGTGTTACGTAACATCTTTGTAGGCAACATGGAGAGTGGGATCGAGTGCACCCTCAGCAAGTTTGCAGACAACACCGAACTGAGCGGTGCAGTTGACATGCTAGAGGGAAGGGATGCTATCCTGAGGGACCTGGACAGGCTTGAGAGGTGGGCCATGCCGATCTCATGGAGTTCAGCAAGGCCAAGTGCAAGGTCCTGCACCTGGATCAGGACAATCCCAAGCACAGATACAGGTTGGGCAGAGAATGGTCTGGAGAGCAGCCCTGAGGAGAAGGATTTGGGGATGTCAGTTGATGAAAGACTCAACATGAGCTGGCAATGTGCGCTTGCAGCCTGGAAGGCCAACCATATCCTGGGTTGCATCAAGAGAAGTGTGACCAGCAAGTTGAGGGAGGTGATTCTGCCCTTCTACTCTGCTCTCGTGAGACCCCACCTGGAGTACTGCATCCAGTTCTAGAGCCCCCAACACAAGAAGGACATGGAGCTGTTGGAGCATGTCCAGAGGAGGGCCACAAAGATGATCAGAGGTCTGGAGCACCTCCCCTATGAGGACAGTAGAAACACAAAACCTCATTAAGGTTAAGCTCATGCCTGCTCCTAAAACGTGGAAGTGCTCCTGACCATTTATGGTCACAGTGGAGTAATTCAAGTTTTAGTCCCAACATTCAGAGCCTGCATTTGCTACAATTTTCAACATGCTTCCTACTCTTTAATCTACCCTGCAGTTAGCTGCTAGAAAACAAATTGAAAGTACCATCTTTTACTCAGGTATGGAGGGTTTTTTTTTTTTTTTTTACACTCCTTGAGGGGAATGAGATAACTCTATGCACTTTTCCCTTACTTTATTCCCCATTTTGCCTGTCTGCTCCTTGATGGCTTTCACTCTTCGATCAATTCCATCAGTGTTAATTGGAATTTTTTTTCCCATCTTCTCTTGTGATAAGAATATATTTTCATGTAATCTGTTTCTTTGGGCCCAGTGGTAAAAGGTCTGTCTTTGGGAATTCGGACATCTATTTTCCATTAAAATGAATGGAAAGGATTTGAGCACCTTTGAGCTATTGCGAAGCAAATATTCTTGTTCCCCTGAAAGGGATCTCTTGCAGCGAATGACAACAGATAATCTTGAGCTTTGAGACACGTGGATAGTGCTGAAAGTCTGTAAGTAAATTTTGTCATTTTATTTGCCTTCCACATAACTTTTCTGTTCTCGGAGGAGTAGCCTTTGAAGTAATCCCAAAGAACTTCCCTCATCATTAAATACCTAACATCCAAAACACACCAACATTGTTATGTTGCAGCTTCTCCAGAAAATGATATAAATTTGTGTCCTTCATATTTTGAGGCAGAGATCTGACTGAGCTGACTTTTGGCAGTATGGAAAACCATTGTTTTTTTCCCTGGTGGTTTACTTCCCGTGCTCCAAAATTACAGCTTTAATTTAGGAGGTAAAAAGCTCATAGCCTCTCTGACTGTGAGCTTCTAATTAAAGATTGCACTAGATGTGAGCTGACACTTGGTTATTTGCAGTCAGCTTCCTAATACATGAAGTCTTGTTCGCTTGAAGTTGTGTTGACCTCAAAGACTACTGAAAAACATTTAAGTGGTAAAATTGTTTATTGTTTTTTTTTTTTTTTTACCATTTTTCAAGAAATAAGCAGGAAAAGAGGTAATCGTATTATGGAGACTTTGTTGCTCTTCAATACTTAAAGCCCTGAATAGACCAAAACAGCAGCTTGACGGAGTAATGCTCCATGCATTCTAACCCTACCTTTCTCAGAGCAGTTTTCTAAGTAAGTGAATGATTACTAGCACTGGATGTGTGCATGAGGTGGATATAATGCCAGAGCAGCTAGCCCCAGCTCTCATACTGATGGTGTGTTGCACCAGGTAGCCGTTGGCAAGGCACTTCCAGCTGTCTGCCTATCCCATAAACCCATATCTGATAGCCCCCAGTGAAATTTTATGGTGTGTTACAGCTTTACTATATGAATCCCCAGGAATTCCAGACTGAAGTTCAGCTTTTCTTATTCAATTGGATGGATGATGGATAGCTTGATATTTTTGTTGGATTTCTATTCAGACATGATGTTTCTCTCTTGCCTTGTGCTTGGCCCACAAATGGTCCACTGAACCTGACTGAGGTTTTCATTTCACTGTTGTGGTAATACCTTTGTTTCTGAAACAGTTAGCTTTAAGGTATAGTGACATTTATGATTCTAACATCTGCAATGTTATCATGATATTGTAAAAACAAATGCTGATTCATTTCAAGACCACAACAGGTTTTCCTTAAAAGCCATGTTTATGTCCTGATTTTTACTCATTTTGTGTTGGCTTCTGGACAACTCAACAAAAGGAACAGTGGGGACAGCAAAATATCAGTTAGTACAGAGTTATCTTTATTCCAACTTCTGTTCATTGTTTGTGTTTTTTTTTTTAGTTTGTTACGTACTATCAAATGGTTTCACAATGTGACCCCTGATTTTGAAACGAAATAAATTAAATGTTAGTTAGAACTGATTAGTGGAATATTAACATCGATTTTTTATTTACTAAAAAATCAGGAAATTAAAGTTCCCTTGGCAAACTTAATTATGTGTAATTGCACAGATATTACAATGGGGATCTCATTATATGATCATAGAACATCCTTGTAGCAGTACTAAGTATTACAGTTCTTACTAATAATTGCAAGGAAAGTTACAGGAAAGGAGCCATTTGACCATAAAATAGTATCTGACTCAAGCTCTTCACAAAACCTGACTGAAGAGTAGCATTGAAGTTGGTGCACTTCATTTCCATTATATCATTTTGAAAATATTATGTCACCTTGTTCGGTATGTTCTAGTTCTGTAATGAAAGACCATTTTGTTCAAATACAGGTAAAATAAAAGAGCTGTTTGTCTATGGGATACCCAATCTTATTTCTGTCAGGCTTACAGGATGACATCAATACTAACCTCACCAGATCTCCCAATTTTTGATAGATTTGTTTGAAAGAAAGGCTCTTATCTCTGTTCTTGTGTAAATAAGACCTGAGGCTTAATTTTGAGTTAATGCAACTTTTTGCTTTTAATTTATCTGGCTTTAAATAATAAACGCTTTCATCTTTTCCTTCCAAAATGAATTTCAATTAATATTAAAAAAAAAAGAAAATGTACCCCCAAAAACATCCTTTAAAACAGCTGAGCAAACTGTGTTCAGATTACCCAAAAATATTCTCCTTTAGGCCAGAACTGAAGGTCTAATTGGAACCAGTCTTGCCTAGTTTTTCTGAGCGAATTTACCTTATGTAAAATAAAACAATATTCAGATGAGACATTCCTTTTCTCTATTACATCTACTACATCTATTTTTTTAATTCTTCAATTCTTCAAGAACACCTTGGACTAAAAGGTTATTAATAGTAAATCCTGCCCATCTGCATACAGAAATAACCCTGCTGAGATGGTCTACAGATGGGTAAGTTGTGTGAAAGGGAAGCTTGTATACTTAGTTTTAATGTTATTAGTGCTAGTAGAACATTTGCATCCTTACTAGTGTTTCCCCTGCATTTGATATGGAGGTCACCAGGTCACCATTTAGTTTTTTTTTTTTTTTTTT
>JACDJE010000362.1:76370-96194 GCA_016647715.1 Pavo muticus
GCAGGCTGGAGTTCTGTCACTCATGGCTGTAAACCTTTCTCAAGGTGTGACTGATGTGGTACAAATGGACCAGTAGAATAGAAATAGAGGCACACGGCCAATAGGTTAAGGCTTCTCAACTGGCAAGTGGTATTCTGTGTGGGCTGCTGTTGCTGTAAGTCTGCGTGCTTGTATCCTTCTCCCTCTGTGCAGAATCCATTTGCAATGATGTCATGTGGGACACGGACATCCCATCAGTAATAGGAAAGGGGGTTATTTGGGTTTCTTTTGCTCGTTGCACTGCAAATTCTGTTGGTGTAACTTGCTTTAGTAGTCTTTTTTCTTCTTTTTTTTTTTTTAATTTTCTTTTGACCCCTTTATTTGGCAATCCTGTGGTTTACTTATCTGTTATCATCAGAGCCATGTCAGACTGAGGTGCGTCATTCTTTCTGGATCCAACTGCAGCAGCATCAGTACATGAAGCAATCTGACAACAATCTCTGGCAAATTTAAACCAATCCCTTTGAAGTTTGTTAATTTATAAAATAAGCAAGTCAACAAATAAATCAAAACAAGTTTCAGTTCTGTGCAGAAATAATACTGATGTTCTGTTATGCTGTCTTCTATCATTGGTCTGTGATAACCCTGGAACTTTCCTGGCGTCTCTTTAAGCTCTGCGAACAGGTGATCTGTGAGTAAATCTCCCTGAGGAGTTGCAAACTTTCTTGAATTATTTACATCTACTGTAGGAATTCTGTCTTGTATCATGTACTGGGCTGAGTGCATGGACGATATGAACTGAATAATGGGAAAAGAAAGAGGATGTGCTTAGCACATAAAGGTACGTGTAAGTCTTATGCATATTATGCATAGGTTATATCAAAGTCATTCCTTCTGTCATGCTGTTGGCTTTAGTGGGGTTAACTTGAGGAAAAAAACTTGCCCACAAAACTGAGATTCTTGGTTATGGCCATGGTTGTTGAGATGAATGAATGGTTTAGAGAATTATTTATGCGGTAGGACTAAAGTACAAAGACCAGTTTAACTGCTAGTAGTGCCTGAAGGACGTCATCAGTCAGCAGCTATGTTCTAGAGCATACTGAACCCTGTCCTCATGACGTTTGGCACACTTGGTGCTTCCTAATAGGTTAGTAGGTAATTAAGGAGTACACTTGGGATAGTAATTATTTTTTATCTTTACTTATAGTCACGTTGCGTTTAAGTTCAGCAGAGTTGATAAAATAATTCTCATTTTTATTTGCATAATTCTGTGGAGCACTCTACTTTTTGGGTCTTTTTTTGCCTTGAATTTACTTGTCATGCACATTTATTCACTATATTGTCATTCTTGTCCTTTGAATGGTTGCATATGTTGGATTTTTGAGATTTTTACTTTTGCAGTTTGAGAATAAACATTGTGTTGCCCAGTCTTGACATGAAGGATACATGAACCAGAACTGGTTTTGCTACCACGGTGACTCAGTGCATGTACTCTTGTGGCGCAAATACATGTTCAGATTCACGTTTATTTTCTGAAAGGCCTTATGCACTTACATTTAGTTTTCATTTCCCATGAACATTTGTTCTGGTAGAATGTTATGTTTAAGTCAAAGAATGTACAGGGTGGTACAGGTTGGCCCAAAGTGAAGTCACTGGAAATCAAATATGGAAATGAAAAGGATCGCTAATCCCACAGTTCAGCCAACGGACCTGGTGCCAGGTGAGAGACATTTGCCTGTCCTGCACCTGCTCTGTGGATGTCAGTATCTTTGCCTGTTCATCTGGTGGTTTTTACCAATGTAGTACTCCTAGAAAACACAAAAACCTGAGCTTTGAGAAAACTGTTTAAATTTATACCATCCAGATTCCCAGGTTAGTATTAACACTCTTTGTTTGTATGCATTGTAATAGAACTAGGAGTCCCGGACGAGATCAGGGCTCCGTCACTGTTGCAGGTGTTTTACATACTGTAAAATAGAATTGCTGTCTTGGGAAGCTTATAGTTAAATGGGCAACTCGAGCAAAAGGTGAGAGGAACAAAATACAATTCCCACCATAGTGATTGCAGACTAAGGCACAGAAAGGTTTCGTGACTTGATCAGGATAATCCAGCGAAAGGAAAGAGCAGTTTTCAGAGGCAACTAACTCCCACTAAAGCAAGCATGGGAGCGATGTGCCAACCTGCCATTTGTGCCTTTGAAAATTTCCCCAGGGAGTCCATTGTGGAGCCAAGCACTGAACTCTGATCTTCAGTCCCCCACCAGACAACCCCTCTTTTCTGCTTTAAGTGCTTTTAATTGAAAAATACCATCTGAACAGTGTCTGTAAAGAATTACTTTTCCTCAGAACCTCCAAAAGAAAAGGAAAACGATGTGCTGTGGCAATAAAGTAACCCACGATCAAAATAAAAACCACAGTCTTGTTATGAAAACCAGAACTGGTGGGTAAATACTGTGAATTTATGACACCACCGAAAAAAAATCTACTTTGGTAAATGTTAACACTATTAGAACTAAAGAAGTTTTTAATTACTAAACTATTTCAAACTCTTCTTAGCAGACTTTACATGCAAAAGCTACTAAAAAAAAAAAAGAAAAGCAGAAGTTCACCCCTTGCTTTTCTGCAGGCACTATTTATATCTGTGTTGGTGTTTGTTTCAGAGAAGAGAATAAAACTGAAGCCCACATGACCCTATCTCAGTCTCCCTGAACAGCAATAACACTTCTCTTTTTTTTTTTAAGGAATTGTATGTATATTAGCTCACACGTTCTCGTTGCTTCACGAGGAGGTAAACACTCTCCTCGTTTTACAGTTTGGAAAACAATGACAGAACTCAAGGTTATCCCAGTCCAGAGAAACTGTTAAGAGTCAGATTACGCTGCTGGAGTGACCCATGCTCAGGCCACTCCAACACGTCCCCAAATAATATTTTACAAGCAGGAGCCATCTGTGTGTGATGAGATCAGACGTAAGGAAGTCTGCAGTTGCCAAGAGTATTTGAGTGAGCGGAGTTGTACAACTACAAAGAAATCCTACAGCATCAACAAAGGAAGCTAAGAGAAATATTCCCACTGAGCTCTTTTGGACTATTTTAATTTGACTGTTTGTTCTTGTAGTATTTTAAGGGATCGTTCTTCCTTTTGCACACCTAACTGTTGCTGACGGTATTGCAACCTTCATGTTTGTTATTAATAGTCTCCAAAATGGACTGACCTGTTTTTCTGAGAACAAGAGCAAAGTATGGTTTCTGCTGTGCATCCCTGCGCACCTGTTGGGGTTAGCCAGCCTTTCTGACCTGGCTGCATCATAACTCCCCTTTCCTCTCATCACAAACATGCACAAAAGTACCCCCCAAAGTACCCCTGCTAGAATTCTCTATCCACTTCTGACCATGGGGTTCTGGCCGTGTGTGGGCCTTAAAGGTATGATGGAATGGGCTCGTTGCTTATGCCTTCCTGCTTTTATTTGTGTTATGAAGTACTTCACAAAAGCAAATAAATAACAAAGGATAGGATTTTCAAAAGCTCTCAGCATCAGTCTAGCGCTTCTCCCTTTGAAGACAACGGGGACTTGACTTGACTGGAGATGGAATTAAGCCAACGCTGAACATTTTCAACTATTCCAGTCATAGCCTCTCCCCAGAGAACTTAGGATCTAACAAAAAGCATTAATTGATTAATACTCAAGTTGCCCAATGGATATTAATCTTTAGCTCTCAAGAACAACTCTGATTTTGGAACAAAAAGTCTCCTGAGTTTTTGTTTTGATTACTATGACTTAAGTTTCCTCTCAGTTTGTTTTATTAGGAAAGAGTATTTATTTGACTGCGGTACGCTACCTAAAATTGTTATAATTTGTTTCTTTATTTCCATAAGCATAACTGTGTTTATTTTGGAAGGATGGTTACTTAAGCCAAAATACAAAGTGATTCAAAAAATATACCGGTTATCTCCCATATTTAATTTTCTCTCATAGTCCCTATATATAATTTTTCTATAGCGCCAATTGGAAAGAAAAGAGAAGAGGAGGGGCGGGACATTTGAATCTATTTTCAAGATGGCATATCAGACCACACGCACTTTCGGGTAGAGCACATTTGTTATTTTGGGCAGTACTGTGGAATTTATGAGAAGCTTTCTTTTTTTATACAAAGTTAGTTCAGAGTAGATTAAAGTTTATTTCAAACTCAGCATATTTGACCTCAAGCATCATAAGAGTCATGTAGAATTGGCTCGTGCTATTAAATTCCTACAGTGAACTCCATAATAATGATTAATTTCTTTCATAAACTCTTTTCATAATTAATACAGGTTTCATTGTGGGCACTGCTATCCTCATATTGATTATCTCTACATTTTAGATTGGCCTCGTGAAATGATGCCTTTGTTTACTCTGATGACCAGACATTTATTTTATTTCAATAACTCTCATCATTTGCAAGTTGAGCTGGGGATATCGCTGCCATAGAAATCACAAATATTTCAGAGCTGTTTCATGCAAGAGGAGGGATAATTTTTTGGCACCTGAGATTAATAATACTTTGGTGTTCTCTGATGCCTCTCATCTGAGAACGTGAGTTCTTTATGAACATCAATTAATTAAGCTTTAAGACACCCTTCTGAAATAGGGAGGCATTAGTAGCCTTTTGCACTCAGATTCAGAGATGCAGACTGACTTAGTCAAAATCGCCTGGCAAATTATCACAAACGTAACCCAGATTTATTGATTACCAGTCTTTCCATTGTGAGGGATTCCTTTATCCTGGCATGGTAATTTCTGATGTGGTGCAGTTGCTTTTGGCAAAAATATGTTTTTGAAAAAAGTTAGAGTGACTGAGGATGTTTTAGCTGCCTGAAGAAGAATGGACCTTTGCCGGTGCTTGTTTCTTCTGAAAAATAAATTAACTTTATTTACAGGATTTTCTCATAAACTGCAGTCAATATCAGTAAATTTTTTAGATTCTCATAATCTCCTATGGAAAAGGGAGATTTTCGTATTTCTGGCAGGCTTCAGAAGCACCTTTAGGGAAAAAGCAGAAAGTATTGAATGACGAGACTGTGAGATTTGAGTGTATCGAAGGAAAAAGCCACAAAGCAGGTTTTGTAACGTCACAGCATACTATACAGTGTTCTGCAACAGGTGAACCTTCCTCTTGGTCACTCTTGTGTGCTAACAGTATAAATCCCCCTTATCCAGGAAAACTTCCATATATCTCCAGTCCTCAGAGAGCTCGAGGATGGAGGCAGTATATTTTATGCAGTTGTTGCCCAGGCTTTAAGGGTCCTGAGCCCCTTGGTGTTGCTGAGCTGTCCTTGTTTTGTGAATTTCAGAGGGTGCCGGGAGAAGGTGCAGCGACTGACAGAAGGCAATCTTCAAAAGACCACTGAGAGAAATGGGAATTCTCAGTTTTGAGCTGAATTCAGCAACCCTGCTGCTGCCAGACCTACAGGCAGGGAGGGGAGATGTGGATGGAACAGGCAGCACATATAGCAGAATTAGTGCTTGTGGTACGACATCCCCGTGCCTGAGGACAGGGAGTGCAGCTAAGGACATGGTGGAGTTTACAAGAGTACCTCACATGTTGAGATGCTTTATAGTCCCCCCTGTGACTAGCCTAGCAAAAAACATATGTGAAATATAAATATACTGGGACTTAAAAATTGAGTTGTATTCCAGCCTTTTAAGTTAATTTTATAACATGCTGCATCCGGGGGCTTAATGTGTGCTGTAATGTGGTGCTAGCTGAGTAGCACCACATAAATGCGGTATGTACTGGAGGCACCAGAGGGGCTGATGGAAGATATGGGAAAGAGAAAGGTAGATGGTGGAAATAACATATTTTAGTGAAAGAAGGAATCCAGTTTAAACCAACTGGCTGCTTGCTTCCTTCAGCCCGATGCAACAATGAACTCCTGTTGTCATGCTGAGTCAGTTGGCAGTGACTCATTTTATCAGTCTCAAAAATTGTCCAGCATTTCATCAGAACTGGATTACACAATGGGTTTTTCCTTTTCCCCCTCTTTTTTTTTTTTTTTTTTTTTTCCCAATACACTTGTAATATTAATAGGCACACAGATCATCTGATGTTAACATGTTTCCTCATTAACTTTTACTTTTTTAATTATAAGATTGGTAATCATACAACTTCCCGAAGAGGGAAATACAGAAATCCCAAATCTGACTTGAAATTGTAAAGTACGAACTTTCTTAGTTATTCACTTCTCTCAGTTAAAAATAAATTAAAGTCCTTTGTTACTTTCCACAGGATACTGGCATAGCTAACATATGCTCACAATTGTTCAGCCGAGGTATGTGTTGTTTATTGGGTGTGGAGAGAAAATTTGTATGTGGAAACAGCAGCCAACGTGTCAGGGATGATTTTTGCCCTCAGCAGGGCTTTTTTGGCCATTTCTGCAAAAGCCTCCTGGAGGAAACACTCAAATGTGGCATTTTATTCACTGAAACACTGCACATGCGATATGATTTTTTTATGGGCATATTTATTCCTTAAACACACACGCAAAAAGCATGTTAGTAAAATATAAAGGGAGTGGTTCTGTAATTAAAGCTTAAGAACATTCTCCTGGTCTTCATAGTCTGAAAATGTTAGGTCTGTCAGGTTTATAACTAACTGAGCGTATCAGTGCACTTCACCAGATTCTTTGATTTTAGCACCTATGCTGTTACACAGTTTCAATCACAGTGATATGAATAAGTTGAAAATGTGTAAAAAGTGATGCTGAGTTGGCTGGACAGCAATGCATCTGTTCTAAAATCCAACATTTCTAAGTCAACCATCTTGTCTGCCCTAACATAACATCTGTATTTTCCACCCACGTGATTAAATTAATTGTGTTCAATCAAATCCACTTTCTAATTGTAGATTTGGGGCAAAAAAGTTGGATTGGTTTTTAATCTGAGAAAATCTGAACTATTCGGAATATGCTCCGTTTCTGTCCCAATTTATACACCTACTCTGGGCTTAATCCCATCTGTCTGTGTTTGGACTCAGTCCTGATGGCTGGGAAATGGAAAGCTTCCAAGTGTCTTTGAATAATTTTTTAATTTTGTTCTTCAGTGGTTCTAGTTCTTTGTTGTTAATTAGATCAAACAGTGTCTCCACCGAGGATGTAACGGTAGTGTCATCAGCCTGTAATCTGTCAGGTCCCTCTGAAACCTCCTTCAACTGCTTTTGTAAATTTAGTACCTCTCTGTAAAGTTCCTCTCTGAGTAAAATGTGTGCTATTTTTTTGATCAAAGTCCTTCTTGTTCTCAGTGCAAATTTCAGCCTACTTGTTGATGCAGACGTAGAGGCGTGTGTTCCTGAGAGCAGCACTGAGCGTCACTGGGAACTGGGAATATCCATCTGCCTTTTCCACTCACGTTAGCCGGACCGCTGGTGATTATCCATAGGCTCTACAGTACAATTTTGGGAGGGTTTGCTAGCTGATTTTCTAACTCCATTTGGTTGAAATACAGCACTGAGCAGCCACGTAGCAGAAGCAGAGGAAATTGGTTTAAATATCCTTGTTTTAACTTTGTTTCTTGCTGTCTAACAAGTAAAGACATTGTGCTCAGGTATTTCATCTTTGATCTTGGATAGTATGTTCACTAATACTGTACCAATGCTGTGGTTTTCATTTTGGTACAGAATAAAGAGCAGCACGCAAGCACACATTTCGTTGTCTGCACGCTAGCGGCCATCAAGATGTCATTTATCATGTTCACCTACCTCTCCTGCACTGTTCAGTGCTGTTACTTTTTCTTGTCTTCTGCCTCTGTTTCTTTACTTGGAGATTCTTGCAGTGGACAGTTGAATTTACAAGTCTCTAAAATAAATGTTTCAATCATTGCTATCAATTGCTCCTTTTGTGTTCCTTTGAAGGCAATATCGTTAAGGAAAAAAAAAAGATTGCATCTGTCTTGCTAAGTAGAGCTTTTCTTTATAGAATAATCAACTAGTAAGCTCATTTTTGGGTCTTCAAGGCACAAAGGTGTCTAATGTTGAAGAGCATCTAGGAGGTTTGGAACACAGATTTAAATTGTCATTGCAGCTTTGTATGATAATGATAGCACTAAAAACATCTCACTTTCAGGATCATCAAACTCATCAGAGTTCTGCTTCAGTAGTTTCACTTAGAGGAACATCTCACCTTGAAGAGTCGGCAGAAACAAATTGTCTGCGCTTTTTGAGATGGATGTGAATTCATCTCGACTTCTTTAACAATTTCTGACAATGGCTAGAGTATACTGCTTAAGAATTATGTCACGTTTTGTATCACTTTGGTACATGAACTCACTTATTTCCTGTTGCTTTCTGCAACTTTAAGAGAAGCCAAATAAATGAATTTTCTTATGCACGTTAGGGATTAAGTTCCAGTTTTTAACATTGCTATCTATAATATTAACTGTATTAATATTTTTAATATTAGTAGAACAAGAAACCAGCTCTCTAGATTTAATCGTTAGCAGTGAAAATCTGGGTGAGGTAGCTGGCTTTCCTTGGAACCTTGTTACAGAATACTCTGATGGCTTAATGGCAGCTTTTAGATCCTAAAAATATCTTAAGATCATGTTCAAAACCTGACCCATTTACAACTTTCTTTTTAGCATCTGATGACAAATGATTCCATCAACTAGCAGCGTCTCTCTCATCAGCCCCTGATAGCATTGTGTTTCCCCATGTAAGTAGGTAGGCAGAAGTGTATGTTTTTTTTTGTCTTTGACAAGGGTCATTGTACTCTTGTCACCCCCCTATTAAGTTTTAGAATGTTTAATTTTTTGATTTTCAGATTGAAATTAGAAATACCTAATGTTCCAGGTATCACATTTCTATTCTGTTTTGTTTTCATAGCAGCATTTCTAAGTGACAGATCCTAAATAGACAGCACTAATAGAAAAATGCTACCGGATTGTTCCTGTGTCTGACATTGTACATATAGGTATCATGACTCATGGGCTCTTGGCCAAACTCGATATAAGCAGCAGCAGCAAAATGTAATAACATTTCCTTTGGGACCATTGTGTAGTGCTTGAGGAGTGTTCTGCTGTCACTGTGTTGTCTGTATTCTCAGTGCTCCTTTACGGTTTGTGCTATTGAAAAATTAGATGCAGACCCAGTATCTTGGGTCAGATGTGTTTCTGCTTTTTAAACCATCTGTGGATTTGCCTGTTGGGATTCCATCTCATCAATCATGCCTGTGTGAGTTTTATTTTGGTGTTTAAATTTGAGAAGGCATAGGGAGCATCTCTCTAGAAGCTCGTGTTCCTCGGATGCTTTCAGCTGCTGCAAAGATATTCTAATTTACCAGTGTAAATACTGTTTTTGCTGCTTTTGTCCATATTTGTCATTGGCATATTTAGTAGTTCTCTATAGCTTACTGTTGTTGTTGGTGGATTTTTTTTTTGTTGTTTTTGTTTCTGTTTTTTCAAACTCTCTCTGGTGGCTGCAAAGTAGTCTGCACCTATCTGCCGATGTTACCCTCTCCGCGTGATTTTAGATACAGAAGTGCAGAATCACAGAACTGCAGGGGTTGGAAGGGACCTCAAGAGATCATCAACTCCAACCCCTTGTTAAAGCAGGATCCCTACAATAGGTCACAAAAGTAGGCGTCCAGCTGAGTCTTGAATATCTCCATAGAAGGAGACGCCACAACCTCGCACTCAGAGAGTTGCGGTCAACAGCTCAGTGTCCAAGTGGAAACCAGAGACGAGTGAAGTTTCACAGGGATTGGTGCTGGGATCAGTGTTACGTAACATCTTTGTAGGCAACATGGAGAGTGGGATCGAGTGCACCCTCAGCAAGTTTGCAGACAACACCGAACTGAGCGGTGCAGTTGACATGCTAGAGGGAAGGGATGCTATCCTGAGGGACCTGGACAGGCTTGAGAGGTGGGCCATGCCGATCTCATGGAGTTCAGCAAGGCCAAGTGCAAGGTCCTGCACCTGGATCAGGACAATCCCAAGCACAGATACAGGTTGGGCAGAGAATGGTCTGGAGAGCAGCCCTGAGGAGAAGGATTTGGGGATGTCAGTTGATGAAAGACTCAACATGAGCTGGCAATGTGCGCTTGCAGCCTGGAAGGCCAACCATATCCTGGGTTGCATCAAGAGAAGTGTGACCAGCAAGTTGAGGGAGGTGATTCTGCCCTTCTACTCTGCTCTCGTGAGACCCCACCTGGAGTACTGCATCCAGTTCTAGAGCCCCCAACACAAGAAGGACATGGAGCTGTTGGAGCATGTCCAGAGGAGGGCCACAAAGATGATCAGAGGTCTGGAGCACCTCCCCTATGAGGACAGTAGAAACACAAAACCTCATTAAGGTTAAGCTCATGCCTGCTCCTAAAACGTGGAAGTGCTCCTGACCATTTATGGTCACAGTGGAGTAATTCAAGTTTTAGTCCCAACATTCAGAGCCTGCATTTGCTACAATTTTCAACATGCTTCCTACTCTTTAATCTACCCTGCAGTTAGCTGCTAGAAAACAAATTGAAAGTACCATCTTTTACTCAGGTATGGAGGGTTTTTTTTTTTTTTTTTACACTCCTTGAGGGGAATGAGATAACTCTATGCACTTTTCCCTTACTTTATTCCCCATTTTGCCTGTCTGCTCCTTGATGGCTTTCACTCTTCGATCAATTCCATCAGTGTTAATTGGAATTTTTTTTCCCATCTTCTCTTGTGATAAGAATATATTTTCATGTAATCTGTTTCTTTGGGCCCAGTGGTAAAAGGTCTGTCTTTGGGAATTCGGACATCTATTTTCCATTAAAATGAATGGAAAGGATTTGAGCACCTTTGAGCTATTGCGAAGCAAATATTCTTGTTCCCCTGAAAGGGATCTCTTGCAGCGAATGACAACAGATAATCTTGAGCTTTGAGACACGTGGATAGTGCTGAAAGTCTGTAAGTAAATTTTGTCATTTTATTTGCCTTCCACATAACTTTTCTGTTCTCGGAGGAGTAGCCTTTGAAGTAATCCCAAAGAACTTCCCTCATCATTAAATACCTAACATCCAAAACACACCAACATTGTTATGTTGCAGCTTCTCCAGAAAATGATATAAATTTGTGTCCTTCATATTTTGAGGCAGAGATCTGACTGAGCTGACTTTTGGCAGTATGGAAAACCATTGTTTTTTTCCCTGGTGGTTTACTTCCCGTGCTCCAAAATTACAGCTTTAATTTAGGAGGTAAAAAGCTCATAGCCTCTCTGACTGTGAGCTTCTAATTAAAGATTGCACTAGATGTGAGCTGACACTTGGTTATTTGCAGTCAGCTTCCTAATACATGAAGTCTTGTTCGCTTGAAGTTGTGTTGACCTCAAAGACTACTGAAAAACATTTAAGTGGTAAAATTGTTTATTGTTTTTTTTTTTTTTTTACCATTTTTCAAGAAATAAGCAGGAAAAGAGGTAATCGTATTATGGAGACTTTGTTGCTCTTCAATACTTAAAGCCCTGAATAGACCAAAACAGCAGCTTGACGGAGTAATGCTCCATGCATTCTAACCCTACCTTTCTCAGAGCAGTTTTCTAAGTAAGTGAATGATTACTAGCACTGGATGTGTGCATGAGGTGGATATAATGCCAGAGCAGCTAGCCCCAGCTCTCATACTGATGGTGTGTTGCACCAGGTAGCCGTTGGCAAGGCACTTCCAGCTGTCTGCCTATCCCATAAACCCATATCTGATAGCCCCCAGTGAAATTTTATGGTGTGTTACAGCTTTACTATATGAATCCCCAGGAATTCCAGACTGAAGTTCAGCTTTTCTTATTCAATTGGATGGATGATGGATAGCTTGATATTTTTGTTGGATTTCTATTCAGACATGATGTTTCTCTCTTGCCTTGTGCTTGGCCCACAAATGGTCCACTGAACCTGACTGAGGTTTTCATTTCACTGTTGTGGTAATACCTTTGTTTCTGAAACAGTTAGCTTTAAGGTATAGTGACATTTATGATTCTAACATCTGCAATGTTATCATGATATTGTAAAAACAAATGCTGATTCATTTCAAGACCACAACAGGTTTTCCTTAAAAGCCATGTTTATGTCCTGATTTTTACTCATTTTGTGTTGGCTTCTGGACAACTCAACAAAAGGAACAGTGGGGACAGCAAAATATCAGTTAGTACAGAGTTATCTTTATTCCAACTTCTGTTCATTGTTTGTGTTTTTTTTTTTAGTTTGTTACGTACTATCAAATGGTTTCACAATGTGACCCCTGATTTTGAAACGAAATAAATTAAATGTTAGTTAGAACTGATTAGTGGAATATTAACATCGATTTTTTATTTACTAAAAAATCAGGAAATTAAAGTTCCCTTGGCAAACTTAATTATGTGTAATTGCACAGATATTACAATGGGGATCTCATTATATGATCATAGAACATCCTTGTAGCAGTACTAAGTATTACAGTTCTTACTAATAATTGCAAGGAAAGTTACAGGAAAGGAGCCATTTGACCATAAAATAGTATCTGACTCAAGCTCTTCACAAAACCTGACTGAAGAGTAGCATTGAAGTTGGTGCACTTCATTTCCATTATATCATTTTGAAAATATTATGTCACCTTGTTCGGTATGTTCTAGTTCTGTAATGAAAGACCATTTTGTTCAAATACAGGTAAAATAAAAGAGCTGTTTGTCTATGGGATACCCAATCTTATTTCTGTCAGGCTTACAGGATGACATCAATACTAACCTCACCAGATCTCCCAATTTTTGATAGATTTGTTTGAAAGAAAGGCTCTTATCTCTGTTCTTGTGTAAATAAGACCTGAGGCTTAATTTTGAGTTAATGCAACTTTTTGCTTTTAATTTATCTGGCTTTAAATAATAAACGCTTTCATCTTTTCCTTCCAAAATGAATTTCAATTAATATTAAAAAAAAAAGAAAATGTACCCCCAAAAACATCCTTTAAAACAGCTGAGCAAACTGTGTTCAGATTACCCAAAAATATTCTCCTTTAGGCCAGAACTGAAGGTCTAATTGGAACCAGTCTTGCCTAGTTTTTCTGAGCGAATTTACCTTATGTAAAATAAAACAATATTCAGATGAGACATTCCTTTTCTCTATTACATCTACTACATCTATTTTTTTAATTCTTCAATTCTTCAAGAACACCTTGGACTAAAAGGTTATTAATAGTAAATCCTGCCCATCTGCATACAGAAATAACCCTGCTGAGATGGTCTACAGATGGGTAAGTTGTGTGAAAGGGAAGCTTGTATACTTAGTTTTAATGTTATTAGTGCTAGTAGAACATTTGCATCCTTACTAGTGTTTCCCCTGCATTTGATATGGAGGTCACCAGGTCACCATTTAGTTTTTTTTTTTTTTTTTTTTTTAGGGTGGGTTTTTCAGACTAAAAAGGACAAATCTTTGCTTGATGTTTTACTCATTCTCATTTACTTTTTCTCCCTGCTCTTTGAAGTATTACTTTGCCCAGGGAGAAAAGAAACAGAATCGGGCTCTTCTGTACACTGTCCAGGTCAGCCTGTTGCCCTAAACACCCCTCAAGTTCCTTTGTCCAACATTTCCTGTTATTTGGCTATGAGATTTTAAGGGAATATATCCAGAAACTCTGAGCACAGGGACTTAGCAGGACTTTGGACCGTCTGAATTTGGGCCCTAGGGTTAATTTTGTGTTGAGCTGCTTACAAGTGTCATACAAGCCACATGGCCCTTGGGGTCATGCCTTTTCAGTAATGTAAAGTTCCAGTCTGTTTGGTAAATGCATTGATTTACCCTTGCCTGGTATATAAGGAGAAAGATTTTATATAGGAGTTTTCACACTGTGCCCGTATTTGAGGAAAATAATCCTACATCATCTGAAGGGATTTCATGGTGAAGTATTAGATGAATAACGGCATTTAGCATTGCTCCTTTCGAAGCTTACAGCGTTATTGGACATGATGGACCTTTTTTGGTGTTGGTTGCACTGCCTTAGATTTAAGGAAATTAATAAATAATTTTCCAGTTTCATAATTTTATATAAATACTTAAAAATACTTGGGAAAAAGTATGAAAAAGCTAAAAAGATAATAATCTGATAGTTAAGACACTTGCATAACTTTAGGCTTACTCAAGGGTTTTGAATATTTGAAGTTTCAGTACTGTCTGTCTCTTTTCTTTAGAGGTGGTGTTTGTCCCAATCAAGTCAATCAAATAAATGTTAAAGCATGGAATTTCTCTTTATCCATCTGACATACAAATTTCTTTTTATTTTTTTTTTTCCTATAAGTAGCTACTCATTTAGAGGGCAATAGTCTGATATGCAATATTCTAAACTAGAAGATAATTACTTCTTGAAAGTGTACTGTCTTTGAAAATGGTGACATAAGTATTTTCCAAGTAGAAAGGATTCACGCCCATAAGCTTGTGTGCATACACTGATTCACTCACACTCAGGGGGTCAAAGTCGCTTTCAAAATGTTGCTGGTGACACTTTTCACTTTTTTTTCCCATCTAGATCAGATCTTTATCAACAATAAAATCAATGCATCTGACCTGGCATGATATCTGACCTGATATGACAGTCACTGGAATCACAGAAGAATTTCTTCTCAGACTATTTAAAGAGGCTAAAAATGAACTGATGACAACCTACAGCTTCAGTGTTTTCACTGTGGTCCATATCATAGCTATCTACAATTATTATGACAGAAATCATATCCTCCTTCATGCTCCCTAAATTTCTGGGGCAAAAATAGAAATCTTTGATAGTCATCATAGTTATGTGGTGGAAGAGAGTGATGGATGTGCATCCTGACTTGTTTGTCACCATAGTGTTCTTCTGATGATAATTTTACCATTTGCTGATCAGCTTCTAAAGGATTTCCTGAAGTGAAACATCAAATTTCTAGTTCTTTAAATACTGACTGAACTGCAATACGATACTTTATAATTAAATTATAGATAACCTTTGGGAAGCATTTAGTTATATAATAGAAGGTGTACAATACAATGCAGTAGGGTATGTAACAGGATCCGATTCCATTGTAACTCCATGGCTTGGATGAGGGCCTTACACATTAGCTCAACAGCTAAATTGGTCACAAATTGCCTGCTGATGCAAATAAAGGTGATATCCCAGCACTCTGTAAATGGAGAGGACAAACACAGATGGATCAGAGGCTGCATGCTTAGCTACAGGTTGTTATACGTTGAATAATTACAACATAATCCATACATTCAAAATATAAAGTTCACATGTGACATCTCAAGTATGTGCATGAACTTGTGTGGAGAGATGGGGATAGAGTATGCGAGAGTTTGAGGACTGCTATGTATTTTTGTTCTTCTTATTGCAGAATGGCACTGTGGTCTGATAATCGATCTTCTGGACTCTGTTTTATTAGGATTCTTAGTCCCTGTAGTATAAAAAGCAAGGAATTGTCTGTGTTTGGACAGAATTTTTTACACTGCGTAGATCTCACTATCACAGCTCACTGATGCAGCAGCTATATTTACCCCCACACAATACTGGAGTAATGTAGTACTATTGCATCTGACGTGGGATGACTGTACAGGCTAAACATCATTTTGCAGCTTTTGTGCAAGGTGGCCCAAGTGCTATAAAGGCGCAGTCACTGTTCCTTTGCCAACATGCTGATAGTGTCATCATAAAAGAAAGTGGGCATTTATGGTACATCGTGACTTGGAGGCAGATTTTCACAAAGCCATTGAAACAGTTGGAGACGTATCAGCTTTGCATCTGATCTATTATTCACCACATTCCTGGATTACAAACAAAACAAGACAAAACAAACAAAAACAATAGAAAAGCCAGTTCTTGTTCAGCAAATGTGCCCCAGCCTTGCCAATCAATTGGGCTGTCTGAGAGCCTGATCTATAAAGGCAACATAGCCTGAACTGACCAGGAAAGTCTGACATCCCAGTCTCACTTTTGTTTTCAGCAGAATGGTTAACTCTTTCCATTTAGTTTTTACTGTCTGTAAAATGAGAATAGCAGTAGCTTTTTACCAAAGGGAATTGTGAGATTTGATTTGTTAATAGGTATGTGCAAAAGGACTGTGGAATCATGGATCAAAGCTGCTAAATTAAAGGAAAATATTGCTTATTTGGAGTTCTGGCAGTGAGGAATGACTGCTGAGCTGGGGAAACAGTTGAGTATTGAAAAACTCCAGGAGAGCGCAGTATTCCTCTCCCTCTGTCTTCAGCATCTTCACCAGTAAATGTGCAGGGGTAAAGAGCATCCGCATGGTTCTTCTACATTTTTGTTGACCCCTGCTGATGTAAATCAAACACGCTGTCCTCCTGTTATCTTCAGATTTAGAAAACCTATTTTAATCACTTCATACAGGTACCTAATTTGAATCAGCCTGCCAAGCTGCAGGGCTCTTGTGCTTTTTTAATTGGCATCTTTCTCGTTACATTTGAACAAAGTTGTAAAGACACTGCAGAACATGAATAGAGAAAACTAAATCACCATTCCTGTTGGACTGGTAACGTGATGGTGTGTATAGCAGGGGAGTCTGGAGGATCTGAACGTGTTCTGAAGGGGACTACATGGAGGCAATCAAGTTCAGATATGTTGGTATGAGTGTTTCAAGGTCTTGCCCATACTATCTGGCAAAGAGCTGCAACAGAAATTTGCCTAGAGTTTTTAACACCAGTAAGGTATCCTTACATTAAGCCTCAGAATCATTTAGGTTATTGCAATATATGGGATTAGATGTTTTCACTTGGGATCAGTCAAACAACCTATCTATAATATCTATAAGATCACTAAGAACCTCAAACCGTGATTGTGATCTACTCTTTCTGGATCAGCTGTAAGCAACAAGCTGGTTTATAAGAACAATTCTTGGTATTCTAGTAAAGCAGAGTCCTGAAGGTGGTGATGAAACTGTGACAGGGTAGATATGTCAAAAATAGTGTGTTAACCCATCACAAGGATGAGCAGGATACCTAACAGGTTCAACAGTCTTGCTTAAATGTCTGTAGAACTTGAAAACCAGCATTTATGAAGCTGCTGAAAGGCCAAAATCTTTCAAATGAAGCAGATCATAGCCTCAGGTGTGGTTATACGACACCTCTTCCAGTTGTGGTTGCCTTCAAGATTTGTCTAAACTCACAAGCTGGTGAGCCTGGGAACATAAAAAGGAGAGGAGTGAACAGGGCACTACAGAGCATGTTATTTGGCACTGAAGCACATTCCTTCCCTCTCAGTCTGTCATCCAGAATCTTGTCATGTGCAACAAAGACTTGCACAGCCGTATCAGGTCTGGGGGACAGTTTGACTTTCCCTGTTTCCCACTTGCTCTTGAAGATCAGCATGTTCTTAGGGCTCTGAGCTGGAAAGACAAGCTTACACAGAAAGAAAAGCAAGTGTTATAGTTCAGGTAGACCAGTGCTTCAGGTGGCCTGAGGTATGGCGAAAGCACAACCCGACCTCTGCTGTCCCTGTGGTATGACAGGCATGTTCTTGAGCACACGCCATGTGCTGTGCATGGCCAAATGCAGGCTAGCTACTTACTCTTTCCTCTTCCTGCAGGTGGACCAAGTGCATTGGCACCAACCTGCTCATGTACTTGAGAGGAGGAGTTGTGGAAATGAGGTGACGTTGAGCAGGCTCTCCAAATCTGGCACTTTGAATCAAACAAATGGGCAAATACTTGCACAGACATTCTTACATCGTGAATCTCCACTCACATGCTCCACTCTTGATCATTTAGGTAGGCTAAATGATTTATAAAGCAACAGAAAATCAGGCCATGGATGGTTTTTATCCATTCAGTCAGGCACATGGGCAAGGAACCAGTTGTGCAGATCACAACTTGAGGGGTTTATCACTGAGATCATATAGATATTTTAGATTTTATAAAAGTTTACACTAACTGCACTTATTTCTGAATGAGGGCCAAAACTAGCTTACGTTGGAATCTGCTTCGTACTTGCTTTCAAACAGTCTTGATGTTTGATGTGCACCTAAACCCACACAACTTTGGAACGGTTTGTTTCAGGTTCCAGTTTAGGTCTGGTTCTAAGTGTCTCCATATCTGCATGGAACGAAACTCAGTTCTGGGGTTCTTACTGAGGTTCAGAGTTCCTCAGAATATGAGGAAATGTAGCCTCTGATCCTGTCCAGGTATGTTTATGAAATTTTTAGAAAGTCACAGGAAGGAAGGGTCTAGATGCCTCCCAAATTCAAGGTTTTGGGTTTGGATCAAAGACAAATCTGAACACTGTTCAAACATAAGTGGTTCCAAATCAGTAGGCATACTTCAACCTGAATGTCTGTTAAATATGAAGGGCTCAAATCTGTATTTTATAAGAACTTGGTGAATTTTGGATCTTTCTTCAGATTTTAATCTCTAAGGCGAGTAGGACCAAAGAGTCAATGTTAGCTTGTGGTAAGAATTCCGGAGTACTAAAACATTCTTATAACATCCTCACAATGGAGTAAATCTCATTTTTAAAATTGGAATTCAGAGACTGTTCATATTATTTCAACTGAATAGCAGTGTCTTGTGATTTTCATCAATTTGATACAGACCACTCTTGATGAAGTATCTATATTTTTCCCATAACATTCCCCATCACATAACTCTGAGATTGGAAAACAAAGCGCTTCATATGTTTAAGGTACTATTTGCTCATGGAACTACAGTCGGGTTCATTTTACAGATGGAAATACTGAGGCAGTGAGTGATCGTTGGTCATTTGGCATGTGTACAGCCACAGCGAATTATATAGAGACCCACAATTAGAAATAAAGTCTCCTGGAGCACCTTCTGCTTTCCTAACCTTACATACCCTTCAGTAAGGTGAATATGGTCATAAATTCCAGAGGAACAAATATATAATGAGGCTAAGTTTGCTGTATTTGAAGTAACTTGTAGAGCTGCTTCCATGTACTCCAGATGTGCATTTAGCTGAATCTTACCGAAGGAGTTGAACTAAGTCACCTAATAGAGCTTTTTGCTCTTTGTATGTTATTCTAAGGTAAGAAAGGCTGTGTTTTGATGAAGGTGTTAAAGAAAGTTAACTATTTGAAAAAAAATGCTTAATTTTTCTGTATTTACTGTACATCTATATGAAAATGGGCTGTTTCTAAGCAAAATACAAAAATGTGTAGCAGCTAGCAGTGAACAAAACTAATCAAATTCACCAGTCACCAGGCTGGTTAATATTATAAAGCCTGCACATGAATCATGAATATACAGCCAGCCTCAGGGTACAAATCCACAAGTCTAGGGAGTTTACCTGTCTCTTTTAGTCAGTAGGCTATCCCTTTTCGATCACTACAATTTAGGCATATATTGCCTAATAATAAATGTGATAATAAAAATGTATTTGGGGAAGTAGGATGTAATAGAGCTTTAGATCAAAAGCAGATTCATTTTACTTAATTTTAGCCATCCTACAGCTCTCTGCCTCACCTCATCATGTTCTTTAGGCTCCCTCCTCATTTAGGGGCATGGGGAGCTGGGCGGAATGGCTTTTCAGAGGTGCATCTCTCTCCACCAACAACAGGGAGAGCCTACACGACTGCTTCAGACAGGACGCTTAACTTTTAGTTGACTGTGAGTTACTCGAGGTAAATTCCCTGTTAAGCATCAAGAGATTTGGATCCTCATTTGTTTGTCCACTGATTTCCCACATCCCTGGAGGCGCTCAAGGCCAGGTTGGATGGGGCCCTTGGTAGCCTGAGCTGGTGGGGGGGCAGCCCTGCCCACGGCACAGGATTGGAACTGGATGGGCTTCGAGGTCCCTTCCAACCCAACCATTCTGTGATTCTATGACTCTGTGATTCTGTGAATCTGTGATTCATAGCATAGCCATGGCAATATCACTTAACTTCCCCTCCCCA
>JACDJE010000362.1:105641-196244 GCA_016647715.1 Pavo muticus
AAAAAAAAAAAAAAAATCTTCGCCCTTTTGATGGCGCAAAGTCCATCTGCAAACTGGGCACAACAGCAAAGGCTGCAGCATGCTTCAGTAAACTTCGAACCAGCGTGCGATGCTGGGGCTGGCACCCAGCGAGCCCAAGCCCCGGGATGGGGTGGTCCGCAGGGCCGGTGCCCCTGGAGCCGCCCGGCTCTGGGTGTGCATTGTGCGGTGCGGAGCAGACAGTGATCCAGCACCCCCACACCGAGGTGGTGCCCCAGAGCGGTGGTTTCGTGCCTTGCCATGCCCTGTGGCCAGAGTCAGCTTGGAGCAGGGCTGCGTGTGTGTGCTCCTGTGAGACAGAGCGAGGCAGCTGGGGCTGTGTGTGTGTCGGTTTGGGCCGCTGTTTGTTGTGGGTTTGTTTCTTTTTTTCTCTCCAAATGAGGCCAAAAATGGGGAATAAGGCGGTCAGATCCAAATACCAAACAAATACCAAGCCAAATTAATTTTAATAGCGGAGGATTTTGCTTTTCTCTTACGGGAGGAAAAAATACGGGGTTTGTTTATTTTGATAAAGGCAGTTGTAGCAATTTCCTGAGTTGGATATATCATTATTGTAAATATTGCTCATGGTTCTCCTATTTTCACATTTTCTTCATAGGCCCGGCTTATTCATAAGGGAAAACAGCTGCAGAAAATTAGAAAAATGTATTATTATTTATATAAAACTTTGATGTAAATAGGGAACGGTGTCCCCCGCTGCAGATTTCTGTGGGATGGCTGACAAATCCCATACAAGAAAGATTACGGTCTTAGATAAATTGTTATTTAAATCATTTCAAGAGAACCCCGTTCGTTTTTGCAGGCCATATGAGTCTTTAGCAGCACGGTTTGAATAGGACTTCTTTTTAGAAATGGATGGCATGCTGTGGCCTTACAGATCTGAGCCGGTTTCACTCCTGTCCCATTTTATAGGGCCCTTTTGCAGTGTGATCCGTGTGGTAAAGAGCTCCGCCTGAAAGAGATTTGTAAATGTTAATGGAAAATTAAACACTGAAATTTAACTTCAAGTTACTTCATTGGTTCGGTTTTGTTTTGTTTCTTTCTTTAACAAAACTTTCAGAAAGCCCAAGCCCTTTATCAATGTTTTTTAAGTTTTTTTTGATGAAATAATGCACTGGAAATAGTTGTTTTTAAACAATAACTTGTTCCCTCTGTAAGGTCGGCAGTTCAGTCCGGGCTGCAGAGAGAAAAGGATGGCAAATCAAAGTGAAACTGACTTCATTGATTGCATCAGGGTGGCCCACGAAAATTCTGAAAGTAAACAAACAGCATCAGCTATGGAAAATAAATTGGCTTTTTATTCAGCTGGCCATTCCAATAAACCCAGCTCCTCATGGTAAAGAGCAGTGCGTAACTGTGCACCAAGTTTGAAGGTATCGTTGTAGTATTTGTACAGTCTTAACTTGAGCAGGTTTACATGAGTTTTTCAGAATTTCAGTAAGGAGTGAATAAAGGCAAAAGCTTTCATCTGGGACAGTTTTTGCTCTGACAGCGTTGCCTGTGTTCCTTGTTATTATTTCTCTTACAAGTTAGCAGTTAGTTCTGACAGCAGCAGTCCAGTCCTCTTTAATAGGTAAGTGGCATTTTGGAATGCTTACTTCCACTCCATGTTTCCACATTTGTATGGCTCAGATGTCCGGTTTCCCCATGTCCCGTGAAGGCTTTTTGCCTGTCCATACTGGTGGCAGCTCAGTCTGGGAGCTGCTCCTGCTGCAGTGGTCACTCGGGTTGGACGTGACACTGGTGGGACACTGCTGGTGGCCCCACATCTCCAGCAGGGTGGGAAGGAAGCAAGCCCAGCTTCTGCCCCGTACACAGCAGGCTCTGTGTCTTGAGTAGTTAAAATACAGTAGGGAGGGATTGGGCTGGGTAGACAGAGCTGTCCTTAAAAAAAAAAATGCAGTTTCTATGGTGGCTGGGGTTTGGCTTTAGTGAGGCGAGCGCGTCGGGCCGCAGCCTGCCCTATGGGGCAGATGCTCACCGTAGGAAAAAGCAAGCCAGTAACGGAGCCGGCACTAGGTGGCACTATGGAAAGAGAGGCCACGGAGTGTGCAAGCACAAAGAGCGAAATGTGGTGGTGCCAAGCCGGGGTCCTTTCCCACCAGCCCCGGGGAAGGCAGGTGTTAGGGCTGCTAGGGCTGCAGCCTGACCTCGCTTGCTCTGCTGCAACCCGGTTCTGCTCCTCAAAGCCTCTTAGCAAAAAGGGGCATTCCACAAGAGGCAAGTTCTGCCAATTCAAGCACTGGCAGCGTCTTCAGCACTTCATTCTTCAGTGCCGTGCCATACACCATTCCTTGTGCTGTTGTGAAGCGAGCACACACCCCATTCTCCAGCCAGTTTGCATGAGTGTTAACAGCAGTACAAAAGCTGAACCCAAACCAGCACATTCTTCCTCTAGTTTGATACTAGCTCAAATATTGCCATTATATAAAGTTGTATTAAAAATCCTTCATGACTGCTGTGAAGAGGAAAGGAAACCTGAAGGGGCAGGGCAGTTCGTGTGACCCTTTGCAGAGCGTCTGTGCTCTATCTGTCGGAAACATTTGGCAGGACAGAAGTATTGCCATTCTGTAAGTCACGTCTGTAGATGACCTCTTAATGTTATGCTTCCGTAGTAAATTTATCTTGGGGTTGTGGTGGAGCTAAAAATGCAGGCAGTATGGTGCCATTTGATTCTGAGGTAAACATAGCATGGAAAGTACTGGCTTTTTATTTTTATTTTTTTTCCCAACCAAAATACCGACTTTCTAATATCTTACTTCTCTCATCATTGACAGCTGAAAGTACTATCCATCTCTTGCAGATACTGGGAGTGAGACTGGGAAAGTTGCCTTATGGACTTCAGAGTTTTCCTTTCAGCCAACTGAAAGTTAATTATTGATTTCTCTTCCCTCCCCAGGGATCCGTATGCCGTTTACTCTGGCTAGAAAGTTGGTGGTCACAGTGCTGGAATTTGGGAGTCATGGCTATGTGGCAACATGGGACTTTGCTTTCAGGCAGTCAGGAACAGATTAGATGGAGGCTGATATGGGGGAGAGCGGAAAAAGACGTAGGTAAGGCTTCTCTAAGGTTTTATGCAGGGTGGACGTAGAGACTGTTCTCCATGGCTTTGGCTCCTAGCAATTTGATAGCTAAGTGAGTCAGTGGCGTTAGTGACAGAGAGGAATGCTGACAATAAAACAAAACCAAACAAGCTAACGGCCCCCCAAACTCATTGTTCAGGCTCAGACACAAGAAAACCATGTTTAACTGCTAATGTGCTCCCTCTGCTGGCTCTCCCAAACGAGCAAATGTAATTCCCAGGAGACTCAGCCACGCCCGCCAGGACAGTGCCCTGCAAAAACTGGGGCTAAGTAAGTGAGTGGCTTTGAGCTCCCTTCTTCTCCTGTATTAGTAGGAGAAGCCTTCTTACAAAGTGTGCTACAGCCTTATATACTTGGCGTGACACACTGAGCATGGTCTTGAAATCTCAATCCAGTAACTCAGACTTCTTTTGCTTTGTTTCCAGTCTCGCTTATATTTGATAGGCGTTTTTTTCCTACCATTCCCAAAAGTTTGAATTTTCCATTTTGCTGCTGCTTCCTCTAGGATTCTTCTCATCTGAAGGAGTTTTAAATATGTTCTTGTTGGTGCTTCTTTTGTCCATTACAGCGCATGTAGGATCTGAAGAAGCCTGGGTGCAGCTAAGGCTTTGGCTGCTTCCAACTCTCTCTGTCCCAGTTAAATCTGCCTGTCAGCTCTGTACCGCTGTGCCCACTTCATCCTGGCCTTTGGCGTGAATAGCGGCTGTTTTTTCGGGATGCTCTCGAACATCCTTCCTCGTTGTGATGCATCTGTATTTCTTTTCCAAACATAGACTGATTTGTTTCGTATGTTCCCTGCACAGTGCGTTTTCCCCAGTAGATCTGTTTTTAAAATCCAGGGTTTTTTACTTTCATACTATGAAACATTTTGAAGTTCTGGATAAGGCTGAGTGTTGGAGAAAAAGCTGGAGAAAGCTTTATTAATTCCACTAGAATATTTGGAATGTGTGGAAGATTCCTGATACAGTAATTATATAGTGAAATACTGTCCTGTATTTCCCGTATTTTCCACCCATGAGGACTGTCGTTATAAGGAACCTCATCTTGCAGCCACTGGCACGTTGGTGGGAGTTGGCTGTGCCGAGTTGCAGCAGGACTGGGCTCGAGTTTTCCATGTAGAATAGTGAAAAGTTTCCTCTCTGCGAGTCTCACGCTGCCCATCTAGGTGACTGCTTATTAAATACTTACCCAATAGGGACAATAAACCAAACAGCCTGGTGGGCAGCTAATTGGCTGGAGTGACTCAAGCCACATATAAATCTCATTTGTACTCAGAACATTGACGCTCTCTGGCCTCATCGGTCTTCCCAGTATTCATTCATTTGGAAACGGCCAGAATAGAATACAAAGAAAATCATCCCTCCTTCTTCTTTCTCAGTGTATATCTTAGGGTGCACATGGGATGATTCTCCGTTATGTCCCTTTCATAGACCCTGCAGTTTAGGAACCCATCCTCCTGGAACATAAAGCAGGGAGCTGGGCCCCATGTGGGCAGCCACAGCAGAGACATCAGGAAAGCGGAGCAGCGCTGAGAACAACTCACCCTCCTGTCACCGGGTCCCTTGCCATGAGGAATCATAGCAGGGGTTGGTATGGAGATGGCTTGCCCTCCTGCTGTACCTGCTTTGGGGATAAATAGAGAATTCAGCGCCTGGGGCTACCAATCTGGCACCTTTTGCTAGTACTAAGCTAATGACGTGATTAGGACCAATACACGTTTTCAGCAAAGGCCCGGCCTCTGCTGACTCACGGCGAACTGCTTGAAGCCCAAACACTGTTTTGTTATTTCCAGCATTTCATAAAAACGCTGCTTTTATTTTCCTCTCCGAGCCACGGCCAAGTTCTGAAAGCTTCAAAACCTGCTCCAACCAGATAGTAAAAGTGCGTTTTTAAGATACTGATGTTTCCTAAATGAGTTGGTCTTTTCTGAGCTGTATCAACTTCAAATCATTTATCCACTAAGTCAGTCGAGCTCAGCCTGAAACATTTTGCTGCTGTGAAAGCAGCTGCTCCTGAATGAGGTTAAAAGCCAGTTGTGCTCCTGCAGTACATTTGGCTTTGCTGTACTTTGTGCTGGACAAGAGAAAGCCCAGGCTTTTTCTCTGGTGCAGGGCTTTTTTTTTCTTTTTCCTGCTAATCTCTGAGTGACTTTTTACAGGAGACAGGATCCCATTCAAAGCTTTTCATAGTAGTTTTTAGGCGATTTTTTAAACCTGTGTACAAAGATGTTAAATATTTTATTCAGCACAGAGGCATGGAGTGGTATGAGAAGTGGCAGTGAGACTGCAGTGTAGTAGCTGGAGCAATATATGCAAGTACATAGGTACTAGAAAGGATAACCCACTGATGATGGATGCAGAAGTCTTATTTTGGTTATAGTTTCTTTTCTTATTTATATATTTTCTTATATAAGTCACTTCATTTCTTAGTGTCTCAGTTCTACATCTTCAAGATAGGGATAATGACATCTATTCGTTTCTGAGAGCAATTGGGAGATCGGTAGCCACAGCTTTATCAACTAGTTTTGACATTGCAATAATCTTTCCCTTTCTATTTTTTGTTCTGTCACCCTGAAGGTGCATTGCAGCCTCTTTCTTTACTTTAATGGGGTTTCCTTAGCCAATCAAGTTTTCAAACATGTAGTATTTCTCACAGAATCATAGAATCATAGAATCATAGAATGGCCTGGGTTGAAAAGGACTATAACGATCACCTAGTTTCAACCCCCCTGCTATGTGCAGGGTCGCCAACCACAAGACCAGGCTGCCCAGAGCCACATCCAGGCTGTCCTTGAATGCCTCCAGGGATGGGGCATCCACAACCTCCATGGGCAAGCTGGAGGTTCTCTGGCATGTCCAAGCAGAATGGACACCTGAGGTCCTACTTGTTTTTTTTTTGGAGAAGTTTTCCCCACATGGAGACAAGTGTTAGCATTTACTTCAGTGGTAGAGATGGCAGGAACTGCTCAGCCCTGGTCATGCAGACTCTACCATGTAGGATCTCAGGTGAATTTTGAATGAGTTGTGAGCCATGTATTGCCACTGCAGTCATCCCTAGATTGCCCTTACCAAACTGCTATTAGCAACAGAGCCGGCCCAGGTATGGCTGTCTCTGTGGTGGAGTGAGAGCCATCTTGTCTAGATCACTTCTATATCCACCAGCCACATGTAAGTTCATTCTGCTACCAAGTAATTTTCACTTCATATCTTTTTTTTTTCTTTTTTAAGGGAAAAAAAGGAAAATAAAAAGGAAATGAGTTTAAATGAACATTTCTGGAGTACTCTGGTTGAGACTGGTTTAGGAGCACTGTTGACTGAAAGCTGCTTTAAAGAGTTATTGAAATCTGGTTGAGTGATGTTACTATGGAACATTGGCTTCTATATGGGAGAAGGATACAAGTGGAGCATTTAGGAGAGGGGGCTGGGACAATGTGAGCAATAAAAAATAAAAAATGAGACACAGGCAGGGGGCAGAGCTGCTCAAAGAAAATGAAGACAAAAAGTCTGAAGTTCATGCAAAAAGAGGGGCTATCTTGGTCCCACTGGCAAGAAGGGGAGAAAATGTTAGCAGCGGGATTTGGTTTGAACTGAACCAGAGTGGGGTGGGATGAGGCCACGGCTCTTCCCTTCTCCCTCAAAGGAGCGGTGAGCTGGAATAATCATCATACAGCAGTTATCTTCAAAGGACCGTGCTCTTGGGATAAGAAGTTCCATGTGAAAGTTCTGAACGACTGTGTATCTGCTCAAAAGTTCATGCTTCATGTTTTGCCTTAAGTTATGTTTGTGTAAAAGTGGAGTAATTGCATAAAAATCAGAAGGATCAGCATTGAGCTGAGAGCCAAATTTAGCTTAGTATTTCTAGCTTACTGTCTGTAGCTGGCATCCATCTGAAGCAGTAAAGATGATGCATGGTACTCTACAAATGATTGTGGCCAGGAGACAAGTTTTCTCTGGGACAACGCTGCTGAATTTGACCTCATTTTTGCTGTTTTAGATACTGTTTCCCTTGTGGCAGCATGCATAGGTGTATTAAAAAGATTCTCACCAGGTTGTTCCTTGAAATTCAAGCTTATGAGGTCCGATGAAAAGGTTTGCTTTCAGGTGTTGGTGCTTATTCTCATCATACCCAGGCAAAGCCTGCAAAGAATTTAACATCAGCAAGATGCCTTTTTGTTGATATTGTTGATCGTTTTGTTGTTGCAGAAGTTTAATCCTAAAACCTCATGTGATTGTTCTTTTTGTTTTGTTTTGTTTTGCTTTGTTCTCATTACCCAAAGAAGAGAAGTGCCAGTTCTGTCTAAGTCATTCCTGGGCTCTTTGGGTAAGGGAGTGCCACCGGTCCCAACAGTGAGCAGTGAGCAGCTGAGTTCAGCTGGGGAAGGGAGTGCCTACAAAAGATTCCAGGACAGTTTAGCCACACATAGCTGCTGATATGGATGAATAACACTGTACGTTTCTGAAGAAACTTATTTAAATATCTCACAGTGTTCAACAAAAGTAATCAGTTTAGTTTTGCTGAACTCCAGTAACTGAGTCAATGTTATGATTTGGATTTCTTAAATCAAGAACTATCGAGGCATGGAGAGAAAGAGGAAGTGATGCCTTCCTTCCTTCCTCAGTTTATTGTACAAGCAGATAGGACCTGGAAAAGTAAAGACCATGTTCCATGGACAAAGGAAGCTCAAATAAGTCTTGACCATATTAAAACTGTTAACACTTTTTTTTTACATCACTGTGGTGTCGTAATGCATATGCAACTTCTTTGCCATAGAAGTCTTGTACTTTCAGAGTGAGATAAAAAGACCTACTGTAGCTGAAAATTGAGTCCAAACACGTTTAATGTGCCCATATGTCAACAAAGTCTTACTTTTAACAGAGGAATTAAAAAATATATATGTTGTGTTATTTTGTTTACTTATTGTATTATTATTTATTATTACACTGTTAGCTCAGTTAATATAACTTCAAAGTCTTGTAAGCAACAAGTAACTTTTGTTTTCCAGTTGGCTTTCCCACAGTGAGATCTGTCCCAGTGAGGTACAGAGTTAGATTTGAGCCAGTTCTGCCCAAGAAAGAGGTGTTTGAAAACTGTACCAATCTGTCACCTCTATTTGTACATGAATAATTATAGGGGAAGATTATACCTCGCTGAAATAAACAGTGGTGTTACTGGCTTCATGAAATAGTCATAAGAAGGAGGCTGAGGCTCTGAATCGCAAATAAAGACAAAAGTACCGTCCAACAGTCGTGTTGTTCTGGGCTTCTTGTGTGTATAGCTGCTTGTCAGCATCACTGCTGGTAAGCTCTATGGGAGCTGCAGTAAGTTAAAGAGAGGATAGCCCCTCAGGGTTCTTTGGACACACATGTTTGAAGGGGATTGTTACTTGTCTGTTTAAACTGTCAGTGGAAACAAAGCATATGCAAGTAATAATGGAAGCTTGCAAGTACTGGATTTGGGCAGAGCACAGATATATTACTGCTGAGGCATCTGTGAGGGAAAGAACAGAGCTGTTTGTACATTCAACCTGAAAACTGTGGAGCAAATAGCTGCATTTAACTTTCTGTTTCCTCAGAGTGAGATTCAAATCTGAATTCTTGAAAACTTGCAGGCAAGTTTTCCTTTTGTCCTTCTTTCCCACGTCCCAAATGCCAATTTTAATGTTTATTGATTGGAAGGACAGCAACAGAAAGTTTTATTAGCCAGCACAATTAATACTTTCTCCTTTTGAGAGCTGAGTTCATCTAGTTTAGCATGTTTACAGAAGAAAAGGCTGGAATGCACGGTAAGGTTTTTTCTTTATCAGACACATGTGGACTTACCATCACTGGATATATCTGTGAGATGCTCTAACGAAGAACACTCCTTAGGCATGTCTCACATTTCAAGAATCAAAGGGCAAAGTGAATGAATGTCCCTTCTAGGAAATGGATGAACCAGCTTTTTAATATGCGATCTCCAATTTCAGTAATCTTCAAGAAGCTTATAAAAGCCAGGATGGAGTCAAAACCCTCCTCTTATTAACCTCCAGAAGGACACAAAGAGCTTTGGATCTCAAGGCTGGTCTGGATGCCAAGTGCACTCCTTAAGTACTCTCAGATTGTCTCAACGTGCCATAACTTTTGGTAGATACAATATGGTTCATCCAGGAGATGAAGAGACCAGGTTTAATGGGAGAACTCCCACTCAAGAGAGGCTGATCAAGCTGCTTTGTACAGGGAAGCCAATAAATGCCTTGCTTGTTTGTTTGTTTTCTCTCACTGGAGATTTTTCCCTACTATCCTTTCATTTATGCATAATGACCCGTTTCATAGATTGAATGGTCTCTGAGATTTGTTTGCCTCTGCTTGTAAGCACTGGTCCTATGGGAGACGTTCCTCAAGACAACTGCATTTGAATACTCATACCTTTTAGGACACTTAGATCTGGTTTACCTTCTGAACTCAGATGTAGGGAAATTCTGCAGATTACATGCTTGCCTCTGCTTGCTACTGTCTTAATAAAAACCAGCAACTTTGTTTCCTCATTGAGCATTTCCAGTGTTATGCATTTACTTACATAATTGAGCTTCTACGTTATTGTTTGTGTATTTCTTTCTTTCTTTAATTTGCTGAGGTACAACATTTGCTGTATATAATTAGGGCATGTACATTCTTCAGAACTCCAAAGCAGTGCTTTATATGGTATTCCATTTTTCCTTTGAGGTGCTATGAACCATATATATCTACATGGGTTTTGGGAAAAGGTGGATTAAAGAGTCAATGGCTATGTAAACATTAAATCAGCAAACCCAATGGATACTTATTTCTTAACCATTTTATTGAACTCATCTTTTTGTTGCCCTTCTGCCTACTGCAATGGGATTAACTGATGTGCTTAGGGGGATGTTCTCCTTGGCTCTCTTGTTTTTCAAAGCTTCAAACATACCTAGAGATCAGTGAGGCAAGAGCATCACGGGAGCTTGAAGAAAGATTGGGATGGCATTCCTTCTGGATGTCTGGGAAGCCTGAGTGTGTGAGCTGCATTTCTGGCTGAATCAGTATTAACCAGAATGGGTGAGACTCTGTGTCTACTCAGAAGTGTTCTCAGTTTAATTCTGTGGGGAGAGACCAGGAAAGAAGCAGTGCAGGAAACATGTAGGCAAATGCCCACCTTGCCATGTGCAAAAAACTACAGAGCTTCAAATCTTTTTTTGCTCTTTGCTTATTTTACAAAGCTTTTGCTTTTCTGGACCTTCTCTTTCGACATCTGTATATCTGACTTTAACAAAAGCAGCACAGTAAGCTGAGCAAATGGAGTAGTGTTCAATTTGCTTGCTTATTTTCTGCCTGAGCAGATCACGTACCTGCTCCTTGTGGCAGAAAGGGCCATATGCCCTGGCTCCTTCTCTGATGTGTGATCTTGTTGTGCATGCAGAACAGAATGGAGCTGGGCAGAATTCAGTCGTGGTGCACCAAGTTTCTCATGTGATACAGATGTAATGTCCATGCTCAGGAGCTCCAAAGCTTCTCAGAATCACTGAATTTACTGTGAATGCACCAGAACTGATTTGGTTGGTTGAAGTGCATCCTACATGACCTAGAGTTTCTTGGCTGCATTCATGCTAATCCTGCACTCACGAGAGATTGGGTCTTCCTGGGTGAGTGTCATCAGGAGTAGGTCATGAGTGAGATCAGTTGTCCATAAACAAAGGCCAAGCATGCTTAGCGCAATCTTCAAACACTGATTTTTAAATATTTTTTAATCAGGTACTGTTTATACTGACCTTAGATAATGTGTTTGGAGGAAGTGAAGATGTGAGTAATGTAAATAAAATGACTTTTTAGGCCTTGTTACTCAGTGAGGTACTTCACCCCTTATTTCCCTATCTCTAAAATGGAGTGACAGGAGGACCTTCTTCATGCCTTGAAGCTTAGCAAACATTTTGCCAGGCGCTCAGAAATCTTTAGGTGAAAAAGGCTGGTGATGAAACAGTGATTATTGCCACATTTACCTTCTCTTAATCTGGCAGGAACAAGCAGAAAACTCAAACACTTGTGTTACCACGAGAAACGGAGACATGTTCCTTTCAAAAACTTTCCCGGTAAGGTGGGTAGCCTTTCATGCTGTCTGGAAGTTTCTCCACAGAAATGTCTTCTAAAGCTGTAATCCTTTCCCTCCGTATAGTGTTTTGCCTGATCACCTCATCAGTGGAAGAATACAGAAGTGAAACAAAGGAAGGAAGTGCTAAAAGCAAATTTTGACTACTTCCAAATCTTGTGTTCCACTGAGGCCGGTGGAAGTTTGAATGCCAGCCCAGGGTTGCAGTTAGCTTTCTGGGTAGCAGGGAATGAGCAGAGGTTAGGGTATGGATAGAGAGGAAAATGAGATGAGCAAGTAGTGAGTGTGTGTGGAGTGACTGGAGGAGCTGTATGTAGTTGGGAGGAGGATCCCTGGGCAATGGGGAAGCATTTGTTTGATGGGGGACATTGCTGTGTTTGTACCTTGCCTCCTGACAGAGGGGCAGGATTTAGGGCAGAGGTGAATCTAAGTAAGATGGAAACCAAGAGTGGGAAGGAAGTGGAAGGTACTGTGCTACGGCAGCCGCCGTTTGGGTGCCTGTGTTTATTCTTGAGTTCGTAGCGGTGCTGAATATCACTGGGGCAGTGCGGTGTGGAGTGTTCTCGGTATAAATAGAATCCATAAATAGTTTTGCAGAGAGTCGGGATTTTATTTTGCTTGTGAAGTTGGACCTATTGTGACTCTTGGCTCTGCCATTTCTTTCCTTACCTTATTGCTGGGATAAAGTTTATATTGCTTAGCCTGAATTCACGTATATATTAATACGCTTTCATCTCTTTCTCTGTTGCTTTGTTTATCTGTCTCCGTCTATCTCTCTGTGCGCCTGCTGCTTGTCTGCCTGCCAGTTTTTTCTTTGTCTCTATCACTTCATCATTGAACCCATCTGTGTAGAAAATGGGATATTTGGCTGTCTTGTATTTTTTTTTTATTATTTTTTTTATTCGTGTCATTTTGTTCCCTCAGACTTAGGAGGATAAAACTCGCACTCCTGGGGGTGCCAGGCGTTTCAGATCTTGCGTTTAGGAGGAGCTGTGATGCTTTTTGTGTCTGTTTGTCTGTCCATCTGTCTGCTGGTCTATAATAAGCTGTGCAGCGAGACAGCAGCTTACTATCTGTGTGTGTGAAATTAGCTAATTGGTGTTAGCAGCAATATTTTCACATGTTTTATAAGCAAAGTGCAGCAAGGTATATAAATGTAGATATGATCCAGAGACACACACACATACACACGCGCGCGCGCGCACGCAAGCCTGTCGCTGCTCATGCATAGACGCTCAGAAGTAATTAATGTTAATAAGATTTTAATGTGCTTGTGAGATCATAATGAGGAGAAATGAATGCTGTGATTAGAAAAAGGTAACTGTGTGTGTGTTTTGGCTTAGAACAAGATTTCCCCTCTTTTTTTATAAATCACAATTTCAGAACTTGTTTGTGATTGCATCAATCGGTTTTTATTTTCAAATTAGAGGTCTGTTCAGCCATTTGAATGATTAGCCAAATAAATGGGTAAAATCCTGATCGTAAGGAATAGTGCAGATTGGGAGATTTTTTTCCCTCTTAGAAAGCAATGCTAGTACGTGACAGGGCTGGGCACCCTCATCCTTCTAGCATTACGGGTTTTTTTGATGCTGCTTTTAAAGCCTCATCAGAAACTGCTCTCAGAGACGGCGCTCATTTTTTACAAATAGAGATGTTTATCTATAGGTGTCTGCAGTGCATAATCAACCACTGAAACTATTGTGCCAAGGCACATTCCCGTTCATCAGTAATGATGAATCCTCAGAGTCCAGATGATCACATGATACCTTGATAATATTTTGAAATAATTAGTTTAAGAAAGAGGAACCGTATACGTTTATTTTTTAGTTTAATCAGTCGCCTTCTAAAGAAGTCAGATAGGAAAGTGCTTGCAGGAAATATTTTACAAGCTAAGATGTTCTTTCATCCTGGATGCTGCGCAGCCACCAGACCGAGGCTGGCTGGAATCCAGATGGACACTAGGGGTCCTTCTCCCCAGCAAATCGGTGAAAATATTGTCCAGAGGGCTTTGCTTTCATTTGCATTCTTATTATTGTTATTATTTTGAGTCATAAAAGGTATCAAAATATTTAAAAAGTTCTTACCTGATGGCACTGCACAAATCACTTCAGGTACGGGGGGTATTTTTTTTATTAGCTGACACCGAGAGATTAAATATTCTGTTTTAAAAACGTACAATGTCTGCACTGTGTGCTACCCACTTCTTTCTTTTGGTGGTGCCTGGCTCTACTGGTGTTCAAAAATATTAATCTGTGTTTGAATTCACAGATTATAATTAATTTCCAGAAATTGCTGGGGTAGCACGACAGAGTTTGCGATGAGAAATGGTAGAATGCGGTGATCTGATTGCAGTTTACAAAATTGTGATGAATGAAACCAAATGTCAGTAGGTACAACTGTGACATGATGTGAGGTCTCCAAAGAAGATGATCTGACAGTTCATTTAAAAAGAATGAATTATTCTGGGGAGAAGAAACATCAGGCATTTTGTATATTTGTTATTCCTCTAAACACTCCCTTCAGCCAGCTGCTTTAATTCAGGAGTAAATTAGTCTTAGGCCAATGTAGCTTAACTGAATAAGGAACTACAGGGAGCTTTGCTGTTGAATTAGAGCATCCACTCACAGCTTCAAGACAATTAAACGTGTGCATATTGAAGTTAAACATTTGGTTGATTTGCCTTAACTTTCTAAACATCTCCTTGCAAATTTGACATTAGAGACAGATGAACTGTCCCAAGAAATTCATTTGATACTGGGGCCTCAGAACAAAGCAAATTTCAATAGTTCCTTTGCTCTGAGGAAAATATTCTGCCACCAATTACTGCACTGTTCTTGTCAGAGTACTGGTTGTCCAGCGAGTCCTTGGACACCGGTGTTTTTCTGTGCAGTTGGAGGGTCCACAGATAACAATGATGATTTTTTGTTAGAGTAACCGTACATGCATAGACTCCAATATTTGGGAGTAAAACATGATGAAGGTAGAAGTACCGTATGCTTACAGTGACTTCTAGAATGACTAAAAGAAAGGAAAGCGTATTCACAAGTTCTGTTTCCTTTTGGCAACTTGCTTATATTTGGCTTCTCTGGCGTAGGGTTAGCTCAAAGTTGACAAAGAGGGATGTGCATTTTTCTTTGGTTGTGCTGAGAGAATATGTTGGGAGAATAGCAATGGCAAGCCATCTTGGGAAAGACTCATTTTCTCTTAAAGAGGCCTATGCACACTGTGAAAATAGGAGCTCATAACTGTATGTTCAGATTATGCCCTGAAGAATGTTTTAGAGCATGTTTGCCATCCTCACTTGTATTACATCCGTTTAATTTGACTTCATTCCTAAGTGCACATATAAGGTAAAAATGCTATTGATTAAAGTTTATAATTGACAAACTGTGAGTTAGCTGAGTAGAATCTCCATGCTAAGCAACATTAGATTTGTCCATGTCACTTGCACAGTGAAAACTTCTATGTATGCATGGATTTTAAAAATATCTGCTTGTTCTAGCTTTACCAGGCCAGCAGAAAAAGTGATCAACTTGAAGGTTTTTTTGGAAGTAGTCATCTGCTAGCCTCAAAATGGGTGTGTTTGTTCAAGTATACTAGCTGACCTTAGGTTTACCGTATGGTATGGAGACAGGGAAAGCGTATATTCTGAAATTATCAAGACTGAAGTTTAAAAAAAACCCACTGATTATCTCATCTTACTTGCCCAGTTCCATACTTACGTTTCTAAATAAGCAGCTACTTTTTCAAAATGCTTAATACCAGGAAGCCCCTGCAGAAGGTGCTGGATGCACAGAACTTTAAGTAGTATATGGATTTAAAAGAGCCAGTCTATATGGCAATTTTGAAAATGCTGTCCAGAAGACTTGGGGATCAAGATGAACTTAGAAATTCCAGATAAAAGGAACTGCTTACAAAAACTTTATTTCAAATGGTTTTTTAATTGTAGTATACATATGGATACATACGGGTATCTGCAGGAAGACAAGAGCTGTTGAAAAAATCAAATAAATTGTTCGTACACTCTGTCTCTTCTGCTTCTGAAAGTGTTAGAAACTTCTGAGATAAGTAAGGGAAGTCTTCTAATGAACAAATGTGGAAAAAAAAAACTGTCCATGGAGTAAGCTCCTACCTTGCTCTGCCGTGCGATAATTCACCAAGTCTTTGAACAATGTATGTACAGGTTTTCTACTTGATGAGAGTTCTGTTTGATGTTATAATGGATATTTATACTAGCCATGTAAAATTTTCTTTTTTTTCTTTTTCTTTTTTTTTTCTCTCTCCCTTTTTTTTAGTAAGCTCTTGATCTCAGTGTCACTTTGCTGTGGGTATCATGTGATCTACAGGTTGGTTCACACATGAAGGAAATAGCTTAATTTTTCTGAAATGTGTGTGAAAGATTTTTGGAAATGTGAAGTTTAAAGTAATGTAAAAGCAGACAGCACTGAGCAACTAGATGGAGTCAGAAACACAAATCACTGTAGTACGAATTTACTTCTTGATATCTCAACTTTATTCTCTGGGGAGCATGTGTCTCCAGTCATTAGCAGAATTCCAGTGTCTTCACAATGGCTACAGCCATCACAGAAATATACAAAATAGTTTATATATGTTTACATATGTGCTAACCCATACACTTATGCCTGTGTTTACAAGTAATGCATTTAGAAAGAGTAGGAATGTATAAGAAGTGTTTGAATAAGAAGTTTGGGTAATGGTTCAACTTGTTTGGAAAATGTTGGAACTTAATCTTGTTCCCATTCCCCAAACAGTTCTGCCACTGACATTGAATTAGGCTTTTTTACCTATGCCTGCATTAGTTATTCAGGAAAAATTGCAAACTTCCTGAGTTTCCTTGAGCAAAACAGTATTATGTATCTATTACCTCAGTTTACCTATTAATATGATAGGATAAATATTTTTATAGATTTTTATAACTCCCTATTGAACAGGTGGAATTTAATTGAAAGCGAGAGCCTTTGTTCTATCATGTGAAGACCTTTCATATCTGCTAGGCACTGTACATTGTGTCGGGGACTCACTCATTTCTCAGTCTCTACATTACACTTCCTAGTGATGCAAATCTTTGCAATTCACATTGGCCAACACAGCACAGCTGTGGGACTCCATGTTCCTGATGCATCTGACCATCCTGCTGGCCAGCTGTGTCTTCTGCACATTCTGGGAAGCAGGCAGAGATCACTGTGTTAGCAATATCTACAGGGCTTAATGTCTCCAAGCCCTAAGCAGAAGGGGCTCTGCTAGCAGGCATAATCTGTAGTTACAGCCCAGGTAGTGGGAACTACCACATGAGCTGCTGTGTGAAGTGTTATTCCTTGGGCCAGATGAGGTCTTCTTGGCAGGCAAAAAGCTGTGAAATCTGATTCAGGAGAAAAATCTCTGTAGTTCTCTTTTGTGATATATCCAAAAATTGGACTAATCCATTGAGTGCACGAGCCACTCAAATACCCAGTGTCTCCCAGCTCTGCCCAGGTGGAGATTCTTACCTGACCACACAATAAATGTCTTTCCTTCAGTAATGGTCTGGGTCGCCTCAACAGCACTTAAGGTGAGTCATGTGGCATGTGGCCTTGGTAAAACAGCCTGTTCTGCTCATGAAACGCTGTTAGTCTCTGTTCAAGATTAGGGAGAAGGCCCGAGGCAACATGGGGCAGGGAACATGGGTAAGGTGAGTAGAGAGTAGGATGGAGAGCTGAAAGGCTGAGGTTGGGCCTTGCTTCTGTGGAAGAGAGGAAAACAGGGAGGGAATGAAGCAGGGAACAGTACTGCAGGGTGGGCTTTGATGGAAGAGCACGGAAAGTGAATTCTGTAAAAGCACTTTTAAGTACAATCTGTGTTAGAAGGATGGGGAGGTGAGGGAATGGAAAGAAGGACATTACAGACTGCTGTCACCTGTGCACACTTGGAGATCATCACAGGACTGCGAGATGCTGTTGCCAGTGCACTGGTACCATAAGAAACTTCTTGACTTTTGGAAAGTCTTGAAAATATTAAAAATAAATATAGTTGAGGCCCACTCCTTATTGGATTTTCTGCTCTTCCTTCGTAATATAATAGCCTACTCTTGATGAATGCACTGTTAACAAAGTCATGCACCCCTGATAGAATCGTTTTTCAGCATTCTACCTTTGCTTCTTCTCTCATGGTGTTTCCTAACTTATCTTCCTTTTTCTGCCCTTGATAGCAAGTGACAGTAAGTGGTTAAATTTACTGCTGCCACTTTACTGTGACTTGGTGCTGGAAACAGACCAGCTGTAAGGCCTAGCAGGTACTGGCTTATGTTCTAAAGACTCTGTGTAGTCTCTGAACACAATGGATTTAGTTGTAAGCAGTGTAGTGCATGCTGAAATCTATGGGGTTGACAGTCCTGGTATAATGAGGCTATCTCAAAGGATTGTAAGAGACACTGCCACTTACTTCTGGCCTAGAGAACTTGTTCAAGTATATATCTTTCTGAAATCCAAGCATGAAGGCAATTGCTTTATGGGCTGAAATTTTGTAATCCTGAGATATGTGATAATTTTGTAATGCTTGGTAGTTCTTGTCCCTCATATATGTCTGTCTTTCTTTTGGAGGAATTTTATTTCAACACTTGTCCATGATTTTAGCCATTCTGGAACCTTAAAAACAAACAAACAAAAAGCCTAAGGAACACATGTAGTCTTCTTCCCTGTCCAGAAGAGGATAGACTGTATGTTTTGTTGTTTCTGAGAAATATTTGTCCAGACTGTTGTGAATACTACTTGGAGTGATCTATTCTAGTACCTCATTTTTCTTACCATCAGAAAGGCTTTCTTGTTGCCTAACCTAAATCTTCCTTGGTGTAGTTTTACTTCACTTCTTTCTTTTTCAATTATTCACATTCCCTTTGCAACAGCTTTTGATGCCCAGAAAATTTGGGTAATGTAGTTATTTTTTTGCATTTTTTTCCTACTCTGTGATATCTATATTTATGATCATTCATACTTTTTTGTGGGTATTCCTCTGCTGTTTCTTGAACAGCTGTCTACATATTTGGACAATTTGCATCTTGAAACTTCCCAAAACTGAACAGACTTGAAAGTTTACTTCCTGTATCCTCTGGGCTACACGTCTGCTTTCATAAAGCCAAAAATGACGAATGACCCCTTGCTTCACCAAGATATTGCAAACTTATACCAGGTTTATAATTCACTGTAACCTTAGATCCTTTTCTGAAAAGCTGCTGCTGTCTCAGTTACATGCCATTTTGTATTTATGTCATTAATTATTTCTGCCTAGATACAGTACCTTACCCATATTCCTCTTGAATTTCATCCACTGTCTCTAGACCATTACTTTTATTTGCCAAGGACATTTTGAATTTTATTCAGTCATTCAGTGCCTTTCCAGATTCAAGTTGTCTGCAAGTTTGATAAACTTTTTTTTTTCCCATCGTCTACGTTATTAATGAAAAAGTCAAATAATAATAATTAAAAAAAAAATCCAAGGCAACAACCCAGTTGTTGTAGTCTTATATTTTAATAATTGTTAGACTCCCATAACCAAGTGGTTTTTTATCTGTATGATCTAAGACTATGCTTGCTTTCTTCTGAGTTTGCATGTAAGAATATTACGTAAAACTGTCAGAAGTCCAAAATGAAGTCAAGGTACATGACGCTTGCTGTTTTCCACAAGGCTTCTTATCCTGTTGTGGAAGGAAATTAGGTTGTTGTTGACATGATTTGTTTTCAAATCAATGTTGATTGCTACTCATCTTTTATAGTTAAGTGCTCGCAAGCTGTTCTGATTCAATGTTCAAGAATTTTCTGGAAATTAAGCTCAAGATGACTGGTCAGGAATTCCCTTGTACTTTCTTTTCTCTTTTTTCTTGCTTTTCATGATAGATACTATATTCAATTGTCCAGACTTTACCTGTCTTACACAAAGTCTCAAAGGCAGTTTCAGACAGTTCTTTAGGTATACTGGGATGAAATTCATCAGGACCAAGTGACTTGAAAAATGTCTTATTTTGCTAAGTACTCTTCAATCTGTTTTGCTCTTCTGGAGTAAGACTATATGACCATATTCCTCTTCATGAGTATTAAGTGAATTATCCTTGTCTCTTCACGGGAAATTTTGAATGAAAGGTGACATAAAAAGGATGTTAAGCACTTCAGCCTACTCACATCATCTGTCAGTTGATCTTCCTCTCCATTGATTTACAGATCCACATTTTCCTTCATCTACCTAAGGTACTAATAGAACGGTATCTTATTATTCTTGATGTCCCTAGTTAGTTTTGTGCTTTGTGCTCTGAGCATAATGATTTTGCCCCTCCATGTTTGTACTCTTCTTGTACTCCTCATCATATATTCTGATACCTTGCTATTTTCTTTGGGCTTTTTATTCCCTGTCTTGATAGCAGTAAAGAGCTTGTAATTTAGTGATGTTAAAACCCTACTACTCTTCTTTATTCCTCTCTACTGGGATAGTTTGTGTTTATGATTTTATTATGGTTTCTTGGAAGAACAGTTATATCTCCTTAACTTCCTTTTTCCTGCAGATTTTCTCTGAGACTTCATTCAACACTCTCTGTGTTGCACTTACACACTCTGTTCACCCATACAGGCTAAAGCCCAGTCTAGAAAAAGTGTCCATTTAGTCTTTTAATTACTTTCTGTTGTACTAATTAAGCCTCAATCTTGATGATGTGTTAAGGTTTCTAGTTTATTTTTCTATTCACCAAACTTGTTCTTCTCTCAGTTCTTCTTGTAAATAATTTTCTTTTCTTGGGAGCTTTTTTGCACGTTTTGCAGATGAGTGCCATAGCAACTATATGCTTCCCCATAGTTGTCCTCTAAAATTAATGTTTGTCCAGTTTTTGTCCCAGTGTTGTGCAAGTCTTCCCTGTTGCCAAACTTTGTTCATGCTCATTTGCCATTTCAGCCTGTTGGAAACTAAAAGAAAGCTAAATGCTCTTTCTTTAATCTTACTTAATAGCAATTTCAGAGAGTTTGGACTGAACGTCTTAAGGCAATAACAGATTTCCATAGTAGTGGACTTGTCATGTTGCAACCGCTGTTTGCAGACTTGCTTGGGAGGAAATCTTCTACACAGGAGATAGTCAGTAGTTCTTGGCTTACTACTTGGAAGGGTTAAAGGACACCTTAACAAGCATCTACAAGTTTTTTCTTTTTTTTTCTTTTTTTTCTTTTTTTCTTTTAACAACAAATAGTTGGAGAATTCCAGAGAATCTGAAATTAGATTTGTACAATCTAATTTCTTACATTAGTTTGTTCAGAGATCAACATTTTAAAATGATGATTGTGTACAGGTTACTAAATTTCAGTCATTTTAAAGGAAAACGCAGTCAAGACAGCTATTTAGTGTCCCTCTGTTATCAGCAGAGAGGAGGAGAAATACCCTAGGAGACTTACCCATCCTAAATATGTTAGAGTTTTAGGATGAGAGTACTGGCTCTCCGGAGAGTGTTAGGCTTCAGTTAGATACCTAACTTTTAGATAGTTAATATATCATATGCATCCCATGCCTGATCAGATTTATCTGAAGAAAATTCTGTTCAATTATACAACACAGAAAGCTACCATCCTTTGTCTTATTATGGAGAGATTTTGTATGTTGAAATTTTCCAGAGTTTCAAAAGGGTTTATATACATTTTTAAAAATTTCCTTTTTTGAAGAACTTTGCATCATCTTCCTTGCTTTTTGATTGTAATTGCTCCCCAATTTGCTTTGTGGTGAAGAAACTGTCCAGATTCTTCATTTTGGTGTGGTTTCTTTTTGATGGTTCGTTTCTTTCCCCCAGCTATTTGCTCTTCAACACTGCAGGTAAATACTGTTCCATGTTACTTTCCTCACAGGTGACACGCAGATTAGTTAACATTTGCACATAGTTTTAAGTATGTTAATCTCTCTTTATAAGCTGTAACGTATTCTTGATGACTATTTTTACTTCTATTTAGGAGCAAGCCACTCAAAATAAATGACCCTGGACAACAGATTAAACGTATTTGTCATTTTTTGGAGAAGAGCTAATGTCATTTTGGTGCTGCATAAGTTTTCCTCTTTATCTCTGTACAGCCGTAAGGTGTCCGTGACACTATTATTTTGGCCACTGTCTTGCCAAAAAATTGTCAAGAAATTAGTGGAGAATTCATAGAAGAGCAACAGAAGTTAAGAGGCTGAAGAGATTGAAATATGAGCAAAGATTACAAGAATTTAATATGTACAGTTTGGACTAAACGATGACTAAGACATATGATAACAATCTACAAGTATTTGAAGGGTGTAAAATATTAAGACAAAAAAAAAAAAAGGATTATTTTAAGATGTTCAAAGGGGTAAAATGCAGCGAGGAAAAATTTCAGTGTGAACCACAAAGACTTTCAGAGAACTGCACGTGCTGGCTTCATGGAATGGAGCCTATAAGAAAGTGGTAAGAAGCTTACAGTTCCGTGCAGGCCTGGGATCGCACGCAAGAGCACTGGTCTGGTTGAACAGCCAGATTTGCCTGCTCCCCAAATCGTGTTTTCCTGGGGCTTCTGAAGGGAGAGCTGCAGTGCAGAGGGTTCCTTCTGGTAGCAGCAGCCTGCCTTCAGCTGCTATTTTTGTGGATCATCCCTTTTCTATCATATGGCGGTACGTGTCCATTTGAGAAGCATAGGCAGAATCAAGCTATCGCCAGTGGAATAATTAATCTAATTTTCAACTCACTCCCTGCTGAGGTGTGAGAAACACCCAGGGAAGAATAGGGCTGAGGGGACATTGCAGAACTGGTCTGTTGGTGATGGTTTGCCCTTGGCAGCTGTCTTTCCCACACACACTCCTGACCTGGAACCAGAGTAATTTCACAGGTAAAGTACAATGTAGGCCTGCAGCAGATTTGGTCATGTAGTTGTCAGAAGTTTTTACATGCTTCTAATGTTGGAAGAAAACAAATGGCAAAACATCCAGAAAGGAAACTGAACATCACTTAACAGGGCAGTTCTGTGGAAACTAGACTGATGTAGGCAGAAGATCAAGGAAATGCAATAAGAATAGCATTTTACAATATCTTGGCAAAGGACTGGAATGACAGCTTAGGTGTTCTTCTTTTCCTTTTGTCCTCTTCTTTCATTTCTATGAGGTAGTGCAATCACATGAAAAACTGTTTCCACATAGATTTTTTTCCTCACAACCTGAAAGCACTCAACACCTATCTATCCATTCCGATAAAGGCTGCAGGTTGACACTGAATGCTTAGATTAATTAGCAGGTCTTCTACCATCCTAGTGAATCATAATGGACTAGTTTAAGCCTAAAAATATTTAACTGTCCTGACCACTATTAACTGGGTTGGTATTTTTGCTTAGTAAGGACTTCTTTACTGCTTACAGCTTGTTTCGCGCTCTTAATAGATATTGACAGGAGGAGTGAGGAATACAGCTCTTGCTCCCTCTTCTGCCCTCTGTTCCTCGTTTTTATTTTTGTGTGTATGCAAAACCATCATGCATGCCAGCTTGGGAAGCTGGCATCCCTCCTGTTAAGACCAAACTTACTCTCTGTTACAGTATAAATAGTGCTTGCTTCCAACTTCAGAGCAGTACCCGTGCTGCATGCATTTTGTAGCTGGCTGGGAAGCAGAAGCTGTATTAAAGAGTTTTCCATGTATATGAGAATTTTATATTTGTAGCTTTACATTACCTGACTGACTTGGTGCACACATCTGGGGATAGGCCTTTAAGCTTTTGTGGTATTAGGGGGCTGGAGTTTTTCAATTCTGGAGTGGTTCAGTTTAAGAAAGTCTTGCTTCACTGGCATGTGTGAGAGAAAGAAAAGCAAATGCCATTCTTTATAATACTCCAGATATAAACCTGGGAGCACTCCCAGCTTTGGCAATCCTACATTATCTGTAAATCACTGGAAGAAGAGGGGGAAATTGCACCAGGTGAGCCAGATGTATTTGGAAATGTCATGTAGTTTGCTAGTCTGGGTTTTTTGATTTGATAAAAGCACATTATTCTGCTTTGTAGAAGTACCTGGCTGGGCAAAACCAAGACCATTTGGTCACACAAAGGACACAGAGGAAGGAAGCTGAAGGGAGGTTTAAGAGAGGACATTTTGAGTTACAGAAGTAAGGAGCCACTGCAGACTTTGCTGGTAATACGTGAAGTTTTACAGCAATTAGTCCTTGGGCTTTTGAAAAATGTTCTCTTAAAGTTACACAATAGAAAGAGATAGCTGTTTTCCTTAGACCCACTAGAAATGTTATCTTCCCAATGGAAAGTGCTGGTCTATCTGCCCCAGTTATCCCCTTGGGAAGTGCCTTACCCCTACTTGCCTCCCTGGCACTCATGGCCAGCTAAACCTTGGAGAAAAGGAATTACTTTATCCTTTTGTCTGTTGCGTTTTGGTTTTGGAGTTGGGATGATCTGCTGGACACACTCAAGCAAATCTTGCCAAGAGGGATGCTGGGTTTTAGGGTTGTGCTGTGTTGCTACAGATCATGTCACGTCCATGGGTAAACAGTCCAAAAATAAAAGCAGCAAATGATACAAAAAGGAATCCAGTTATATTTTTATATCTCATTAAATTTCGCTCCTCCTTCTGGTTTTATTGGCAGAGTTATAAGGAGAGTATACATCTCCATCTGAGAAGAGGTGAAAAGAGTTGCATTGGTTGGGTGGGCAGACTTTTTTTTTTTGCCTTCCCCCCCTTTTTTTTTTTGCTGTGGGGATTAAATGGGAATGGGTTATGGGTTTAGGCTCTCATTTGTGGACATCCTTATTTTATCATGTATAGAAAACACCTGTTGATTTAAGAGTAGTTACTAGTATCCTATCCAGGGGTTCTTTATTTAGGTACACAGCTGAAAGAGCTGCTGCCGCAAGCTGTCATTTAACAGAGCAGATTACTTACTATTGCTGTGAGCCAAAGGTATAGGGTATAGGTGGGTGGACTCATTTTTGAACCCTGAACTTTTCCTGTGTGGTAGTGACAGATGAGTAGGGTGGAAAACAGGCAAGGATCCACAAACACCAGTCTTGTGTCACCATGTGCCTGTCCCCAGAGCTGTGCATTAGCTTGATCTGTCCCTGCAGAATACTGGCTACAAGAGTTGTCCTCTTTAGTCCCCTCTATTTAATGTGAGGCTAATAGCTAATTTATAATGTTATCTTTTGTTATTTTGGGTGGTCCTTGACTGCCTACCCTACAGGAAATAGCTAAGATGTGGTTGGATGATTGTGGTGGAAGTTGACTGAAGAACAGAAGGCTCCAGGGAGACCTCGTTGTGGCCTTCCAATACTTTAAGAAAGCGTATAAACAGGAGGGGGATAGACTGTTTATAAGGGTGGACAGTGATAGGACAAGGGAGAATGGTTTTAAACTGAGACAGAGGAGGTTTAGGTTAGATATTAGGGGGAAGTTTTTCACACAGGGGGTGGTGTCACACTGAACAGGCTGCCCAAGGAGGTTGTCGATGCCCCATCCCTGGAGGCATTCAAGGCCAGGCTGGATGTGGCTCTGGGCAGCCTGGTCTAGTGATTGGAGACCCTGCACATAGCAGGGGGGTTGAAACTAGATGATCATTGTGGTCCTTTTCAACCCAGGCCATTCTATGATTCTATGATTCTGTGATTCTATGATTCTATGACTGTTCTGTCCATCCAAACACCCAGGGCAGTCCAGGGCAGGAGAGGAGATGGGAGAGGTTATTGCAGGCCTTTGGGTTTCGTACACGCAGAGGCACTGAGGAATTCCTGCTATGTGTATTTCATTTTTTTTTGTTCTTTTTTTTTCCCTTACTTTGTGCTGGAATCCTCCAGTGTGCTCAGCACCTAGGTTGTTAATGGCTTCTGGAAATGAATTATGGCTGTCAGGAGTGCTAAAACCCCATCTCAGATTTGTTCCCACATCATGTGTAAGATATGGTTGGCTTCTGGTCCAGCTAGCTTTTTAGTCTTTATATTGGAGTAGGGAGCCTTTTTCATAGGTTCATCCATAGTGAGTGTCTTAGTTCTGCCAGATTTTGATCCTGAAAATAACTGTTTTTCAGACAGAAGCTACGGGTTTGATAGAATGGGAGATAGGACTCTTTTTATAGCCATAATCCTGTGCTGTAAGAATTCTGTTTGTCTCATGTCCCTACTTAGGATTTCTGTGTAGTTATTTATACCATTCTTATTGCATGCAGTAAGGGGCATGACTCTCCGGTGCGGATCTGCAAACATGATGATGCATGGAAAATTTCAGTTAGTATTTAATGAACTTCTTCATATATTCAGTACGACGACATTGCTGAGGATGCAAGCCTTGGCAAGTAGAAGTATCAACTGTTTTGTTTTGTTGGGATTTTTTTTTTTCTCCTACTTAAAGCACTGAACTTAAGCACACTTGAACTAGTAGCTAGAGAAAACATATGATTTCTTAAAGTCATTTCTGGAAGCTAGTATTGTAAGATGGCCTTGCAAAGGCTAAAGAATGAGGTATTCCCAGAGAAAGTGTTAAAGAAAAAAATCTTAATTAAAGTATGTACGAGTTATGACTATTCTTCCTGTGAAAACACCAGTGTTTCTATCACTTCACTAAAGGTCTTTTTGTACAGTAGACAAAGGCCTGTAAGGAAAACAAAAGACTTTGTATCTGGGAATTAAAAAAGGAGTATTTTCTTTGTTTCAGGTAACCTATACTGTTAATTCTAAAAACGAAATAGAGTATTTTTCTAAAAGCTTAGTATGCAGCTCGAGCATTTCCATGGAATGTCCTTTACTATTCACTGACTCACTCCCTATTCATTTATAGTTAATATATGGCACTTTTATTGTGGTTTCTAAAGTATGGAGGTTATGTGAGTCAGATGCAATTTAGAATAGAGATGATCTTTAAATAATCAAAGCATACTTTGCCAAAAATACTTAAAAAAAAAAAAAGATAGAAAGCATTGAGTGTTCTCAAAAAAAAGAAGTGCTTTTAAAAAATACTTTTTTCAGTAAATAAGGGAGAAGAAGAGTTATGTAAACCTGAGTGCTTAGCAGACATCCGTTTACTTCCTCCAAGGAGACAAGGGGTTTTAAGATTTTCAGAGCTCATGAGAAAGGCACATCCTTGAGTACTTGCACCAAGGCCATGATGGAAACATTTTTCCTTGAAAATTTGCAGTGTGAACACATAAGGTTAGAGGTGGCACAGATGATAAATTTCTTGAAGATTTTAATCGAGGGTGTTTTGGAGAATGTGGATGTCTGGATCTCTCCATAAAAACAGAAGAAAAAAAAGCCCCCCAAACGAGTACCTCCCTTTCTGCCCTTTCTTTTTTCACTCCTTTCTTCTTCGTATGTCGATTATGGTTTTCATAAAGTTTTTCATTAATGATACGGTGTTAGTAAGGGCAATTGTTAGTTTTTCTGCTGTGACTTTGAAGTCTCTTTGTTGTGACAGCTGTTAGGCTGGCATTTCCTGGACATCAGTGGTGTATTATGATAGCTTGCCTGCTTCCCTTCTTTCTGATGGATTTTCTCAGAAAGGATAGCAGACTGGCAGACTCAGATTCCTCTATTATAAAAGCAGGAGGCGGATCACAGTGCACTGTAGTTGAGAGAAATGTGGGGATCCAAAGAATTATCAGCTTTTTTGTAACACAGTTAGCAATGTGATCTGTAGACAGAATGAAAGAGATCTCAAAGTTAGAAATGTGCATGCATCCTTTTGCTATTTGTTTTTAAATTTAGTGCAGCAACAAATAACTGCTGGACTATCAAATTGATACCCAATGTAAATACAGGCCACATTATAATAAATGCATGTTTTTTGCTGTCATGAAAAAACATACCATTAGCTTAAAAAAAGTCTAAACAGCCCTGCAGAGATGACATATTTTCAACCATACATTAAGTCTCGTGTTTTTCAATTACAACAGGACTTTTTTCCTCTGCTGATTTTTTTTTTTTTTTTAATAACCAAAGGAACAAATATGTCTTGGTTTTCAGCTTTAATCTGATCCTTTGTGTACTCTGATGACCTCCTAATCACACTCTCTGTGACATGGCAATCTACTGCTATGGAAAGTGGGTGATTTGGGCTGCCATGAAAGTGATGATATGCTCATATATCTTGTGCACTTAGGACAGAAAAGTTCAAAGAAATGCATTAACCAAATGAATGAAATGTTACGGGAGCCCATAATTCAGCTACAGAGTGTCTCTCCCAGTTCATGCGTGGTTCTTTATCTGTGTTGTGACTTTAAATGTGAGCACCAGGTGTGAAGATTTCTGTTTATCTTTATTTCAGCAAAAACAAACACAAAAAAATTCAGAGCTGATGCAGATGATGAAATGTAAAGATGTGTGATGGGTTTAGTAAATAGTCATGGTGCATATGTCTAAACAAGGAAGGAGATTGTGGAATGTGGTATTAGTTTATAATGTTCTCCTTTCATTACTATAGAACCATCTGCCTCTCTGGCATGTTTCTTAAAGTTTTACAATTTGGTTTATAACCTTCAACATTGCGGTGGTGTTTCCTCTGCTGAGTTAGCGAATCATCTACATCACAAGGTAAATACCGTCAACATCTACAGCAAACTGTTCTTCATCCAAACTGAAAGATATGACTGACCATTTTTATTAAATGAAGAAACCGTTGTATAATGTAATTTGAGAGGCGTGATGTGCATGTGAGTTTTAGGGCAAGGGTATACTCCTCTTGGCACTAGTATCAGTTCCTCTGTGGTCTTAGATGCGTTACCCAAATGTTCTACATGGAACCTCCCATCTGTAATGTGCAGATAATGCTACTTGCCTCCCTGATGAGGATTACGATGGTTAGTTAATGTTTGTAAAGTTCTGTGAAAATGGAAAGTGTTTTATTAAAAAATAAATAAATGGATAAAAATTGTGTCCCTGCTGGATGTCCTCAATAAATTGAAGACTGTGTAAGCGAACGTTTTCACCTTCACAATCCAACACCTTTTAAGTGTGGAATTGTGGTTGTTTGAGGAATGCACGGTCCAACATCGTAAATGCACATTTCTTGTTTTCTTCCAAGAATGTCGTCATCATTTAACACTTATTACTGAGCTTTTCTTCTGAAAGTTTTTTTCTAAGGTTTATCTTCACCTGCTCATTTTGATCAAATGGTTAGGAGATCTAGATTTGTAGGGCTGCATTTCAATCCACCCCAGCTTGCTAGGAATCCTGGAGCAAGTCAGTTTGACACCTTAAGAATGGCTTGTGACAGATTCCTTTGGATGTGCCCAATGCTCTACTGAATATTGTGATGAAAAATAGAGAAACTTGTCCATGGATACAGACTTAGAATCTCTGTTCAGCATTTGTAATCTATAAATTGATACAAGGTCCAGAACAGATCTGTGATCTGTTATGTACTTGTAAAACATGCAAAAATACAGTGTTTTAATTATTGGCTTGCTTCAGTGAATATGTGATGGTGGTTTTAGAAGTGGTGAGTGTTTCTTTTGATGCACGGTTTTGGATGAAGGGTTAAAAGATTAGGAAGTCCACACTTAGTTTATTAGGTCTCTTGGGTGTTTTTTTTTTTTTTTTGTTTGTTTGTTTGGTTTTGTTTAAATTATAAATACTTTATGAAGAAAAGGAACTTGAAGCTCCTTGCCTAGGCTGATCTTCAGTTGTGGTGTGGATACTTTGAGGGTATAAACCACAGAGGAAGTTGGGATAAAACAGCTACTTAAAAAGAGATTAAGGGATTTACTTCATTGCCTCTATGGGATGTGATTTAAAGGGAGAAGAACCCACTTTTTTGTATCGCAGCTACTTTTATTGGCTATAGGTTTTAACCTCTTGGAAAGATTCTCGCATCTTTCTATCAGCCAGCGTTGGCAGTTAATCCAGACCAGTCAACAGAATTGTACATTGCACTTGATTTCTTGGTAATTTTAAATTTAAAAGCCTTCAGTGTCTTCTCTGACAGTGTAACTCTCTAGTCCTTTGGCACAGATGGCATGGATGAGCAAGGACAATAGATAACTGTACTTAAATACTATTTTCCAGAGATAAAAGAAATTGAAAGTTGAGGTGTGGAGGGAAGAAGGCATTATATAAAAAGAATTGAACAGAGAATGATGACTCCAGTTCAAACGACTTGTTAAACAGTCTGTGGTTAGTTAATTTTTTTCCCTGTAGAGTTATATTTGGGACAGAATCTGAACTTTGTCTTCCAGCTTGCTTGCCAGCTACAATCAGTAGGGACACAGTACTTTTAAACTGTACAAGTTTGCTGACACCCTCAGAATTTTACAGTCACAGTACTCAATAGTGTATTTCTTAGAAGTTTTTGGTAATCTTTCATGGTAACTGATTTCGATGTGACAGTTTGAGGATGGTGTGATTTGGGGCAGTTGAGATGGGAAGCTCAGTACTGTTACCACTTTTAGTAGGTAGAGGTTTTTTCTTTAGTTCCGGAACAGTATTATATGCCAGTTAGTTGATGTTGTGATTGAAAGGGTGTTCTCAGTTGGCTCTTATTCACCTATATCTGCCTATCCTGTATGATAAAACGTTCAACCTGCCTATATTTTCTTTCCCAAAAGCTTGACTCTAGATTTGTTCTCTATTTGTGCACATTTAATTTATCTTTATCAAATGTCAGCTCAGTATTTCAATAATAGATCCAGTAATGCCTGAAGTTCTTACAATCCATTTTCAGCAGTGGATCATCCAATTAGGAGATCATGCCCTCTGCACTTCTGCAAGGCTTGATTTATTTTAGGATTAGATGTATGCAAAGTCACTTTTGAGAAAAAGTTACTGATGCCTACATAACTTTTTTTATTTAAAAAAGTCAAGTATTGGAAATTGTATATTGCGACTGATTTGTTCTTCTAAATTAAAGGTGGCCAGGAGGTGAGTTTGAACATCTTACTCTTGATCATCCATGCAGTTCATTTGCTAGCTCTCTGTGTGGTTGTGCTTTGAACTTTCTTAAGTAATTCTGTCCAAGACCAGTCTGTTGTAGAGAGAAATTAGCTCTATGCAGTGGGAATTTGAGCTAGGCATTGTCATGTAGGCTTAGGAATTGAGATTGGTCCCAGGTTCTTTTGTTTTAAAACTCTTCTCTGTTACTGTATAAACATTGCCTCTGTGACCCAAATATTAGTCTGGAGAAGAGGAGGCTCAGCTTATAGCTGTCTACACCTACCTGAAAGAAGGTTGTGGCAAGGTGGGGGTCTGCCTTTTCTCCTGAGTAACAGTGATGAGAGGGAATGTGTCAAGGGAGGTTCAGGTTGGATATGAGGAAAAATTTCTTCTCCAGAAGACTGGACAGGCACTAGAATGGGCTGCCCAGAGAGGTGGTTGAGTCACTGTCCCTGGAGGTATTCAAGAAGTGTGTAGATGTGGTACTAAGGGGCATGGTCTAGTGGGCAGCATTGGTGGTAGGTGGACAGTTGGACTAGATGGTCTTGGAGGTCTTTTCCAACCTTAATGACTCTGTGATTCAATGATTAACTGATACAGAAGACTGAGGTAATTAAAATGGTATAGGCTTTGCTGACAACTCTTAAGATGCTGTTGAAGTGAAAATAGTAATTGGTTCTCTTCTGTGCCTAATGTGAATTTAGAATTGACATTCTAATACACTGGTTTTTTTGCTGTGTTCCTTCATCAAGAAGGCATAACAACAGCAGATCTCGTTGACTTTAAAGATGCATGTGATTCAGTTTGATGCTACTGAGACACTACCATTTCGGGATACTCTACTGAAGTTAAATGAAGACTTGAAGACTTCTCTGTTGTAAAGGGTACAATGCACCACTGAGTTTGTGAACAAGTGGAAGCTCTCCTTTTCTTTCTGGACTTTCTGATTCCACTATCAGTCAAGACAAAGCAGGTGGCTAAATAACCAGATGTTTGCTATCAGCCTGCCCCCATGGTTTGTGATGATTTATGTTTGCTAAGAGTCTGCCTGATAAAGCTGAATCAAAAGATGAGGTTTCTGTGCTGGCCCTGGCACTTCACTTTTGTTTATGGTCTTGGACTTGCCTGTGAAAAGGCAAAGAGAATTTGATTAATGCTGTGATCATGGTTGCCTTTTTACTTGTGATATTTCTGGTTCTTAGTCTAGGTTGAGCATTTGTTAATACGTTCCTTTGGAAGACACTCAGTGTTAATAACGTTCTCTTTCTTTGGAAGTGTTTAAGAAATGTTAATAAAAAATCAATACGATCCAACCCCCAGTGGTTTCTATCATGTAGCTTTTTCTCATTTGTAAAATTTCATTGTTCTTGCTTTTAACCAAAACCAGCCAGTTTTACGTCCACATATTAAGCCTTCGTATTTTTGGTCTAGAGTTTGGAAATAGAAGTGTCTGATACCCAGAGCAACATAGATATTTTTTTCCCCTGTGTAAATCAAACCCAACTTGATGGATTAGGTGTTTTTTGTTTTTATATGCGGGATAGTAGTGGTGCTGGAAGGAAAACAAGTGAAAAGGACAAAACCTGTGGATTCAGACTGGCAGTCAGTGTTTCAGAAATCTTAAAGTACTCTTTGAATCTTCTAGAAGGTTTAGCTCTGAGGATTGCTCAAAAATGCAAATAAGAAAATAAATGTAGAAATATTTCAGGTTAAATCTTTTCAATCTGTTTTTCTCCATGCTGCCTTCCGGCATCCTGTGTTTTCTCTTTGCATTCCATTCCCTGAAAACCTTTTCTACTTTAAGAAACTGTTGAAATGCTTATTTATGATCAGCATAGTATTCAAGGTTCTCCAGCTTTTGAGGCACTGAAACCAGTGCTGTGCCCTTCCTTTCTAGCCCTACAGTTCCCTAAAACACTGAGAGACACAAAGATGGGAAAAGTAGCTCCTGTGCACATATCCTGTAGCTTTTGTTCATAATGCCATAAATGTAATCCAAAACCACTCTGTTTTTTAAACACAAAAAGCATTTTAAAATGCTCATCAGGACTGACAGCTTGTATGAAGATTCCACCCCTGCATAATTTAAAGCATCAGCTGTATCTTTCCCTATTCCCTCACCCCAAGTTACCTGAAAATGAGTTTTGTAATGAGTTTTATAACTTTAAACTGAGAGCTGGTGGATACTGCTGTAAATTTCATTCTATATATTAAAAAAAATTTATATTTTAAACTAGAACTAGTTTTTTAAAACACAGTTAAGCCAAATGCATTTGAATAATATAAGTAGAGATAAATAAACTAGCTTAGCTAGAACACTTGGCCTCATATTTACTTTCAGAGCTTTAACATGGTTTCTTGTGCAATGCTGACAGAGAGTTGTAAAAATAACAAAAAAGAAAAACAAAAATAGTTTCTAAGACATGGAATTAGAGCATGGTTGCTGCTTGCTAACTGTAGCAGCGTATGTGCAGTCTGTGGGTCTATTGATCATTCTTTTATGACATACTCTCAGTATATACTGCATGTGCCGAGTTATTGGGAAGCGATCTATCTCAGCCAGTTAGAAAATCTTTTACTCTTTTCTTTAGCTCTCAGGGGAAAAGAATAGAAAATCTTAAGTCTTATTTGCATTAAAGTGGAGTTTGTTTATACATCAAAGCATCACCTGTTTACCTGGTGGAACTTGAGAAGAGTTCTTGAATTGACAAAGATTTGAACTTCATGGATCCGTTTTGCGCCTTTAAAGAACTCTTTTCAATCAGACATCTTCTTGAGTAAAAATATGCCATGAACTTACTGTAAAATGGAAAATATTGAGACTGGGAACGGTCATTTCCTGCTGACATGACATTTGGAGGGCAGTTTAGAAATACAGTCAGGCACTGCTTTTGGGGTTACCATTTGGCAGTGAAGGAAGAGGGGAAATAGGAAATATGAAGAAATCACCAACTGTGAGTGCAGAAGTCAGGACAAAATGCAGTGAAGATCAGAAGACAGCAAAAGAACTTGCAAGCAAGTGTGGGCAAATACATCAGAGAAAATTATATTTAATCATCATACACGATAATGTTGACACTAGTAGAGATTACATTTGGTTTTAGAGTTTTTAAAGGGTTTTACCTAATTTTATTAACAATTTCCTGGGGTTTGTAGCATTAATAAAAAATGCTTGGTCAAAGCAACAGAACCTCTTTCAGAATGGTCACTTGCCTTATGTCAAGTCACTTTACCCAAGATGAAGAACAGCCATGTTCAAGTCCTTCATTTGAATAAGGTCTTGCCCCCGAGCCTCGAGTGTCTCAGGTGAAAGACTGTGCTCTTTTAACCTTTTTAGTTTCTTATAAAAGACTCAATAGAATTTGTTGTTTTTGTGTTTTTTGGGTTTTTTTTTCCTGATGCAAAATGGTAAAAAATGAAATTGTAAAGTTTTGTGGGACAGGAAAAAACAACTCATCTAGAAGATGCTGAAGCTACGTTTTCAATATTAAAGTAAAGAATATTTCCTAAAATGACTATATTTAAGGACATAGGAAAGAATCCCAGCTTCTTCTCTACTGCTCAGGAGAAGTGTAATCAAAACTGTTTAAACATCAAAATTGTTGTAAATAAGGACTTTTGTTTCGTACAGTATTAAGTTACAAGGACCTGGTAAGCAAGGGAGAAAGTAGCTATGCTCTCAACCTTACACAAATTTCTTGAGGAGGGATCTTTATAGAGAGCTCTAATAGTTTCTGACAAGCAACATATGAGTGCAAAGTGCAAGGACACAGATTTGCCTGCAGGATCGGGACATCCCAACTTCCTGGGGAACAGCAGAACTTTTCATTCCACAACGCTGTGAAGTGCACATGCACTGAAAATTGAGTAATGTTTTCCCCCAGTCGTACTTTTCAGTGCCTTTACTGTTGACTGTACAAGTACAGAAAACTGCAGACAGTTGCAATTTTTTTTTCAAGTGGAAGTCATCTCTTTATAAGAGGTTTCCATTCATGTTAATGATCTACTTCTTAAGTGTTGCTCACCTTGTTGGCATTCCATGGTCTGAAAACGTGGCAGTGCAGTTCCCTGAGAGGGAATTTTTCTTACATTCAATTCCCACAGGCTTAACACAGCTGTCCTTCCTTTCCACTCTGAAGTACTTGGTAGAACGGTGCTTTTGGTTTGCTTGCAGTGGGGCTTTGAGAGGATCGTGGGTCCAGTGAGATCCTAAATTAGGAACAAAAGGGAGAGAATTATCATTCAATAATTTTCCATGTTTTAAGTCTGTAATAGAGCCCTCAAAGTTTTAGAGCATGCAGCGTTCTCTCAGCCATTCCCTGACCTATACTTAATGTATGGCAGCTGGAGCTGGAAGAGCTGGTATGGGGCTAGTGCTGTAGCAGGCAAACAGTGGGATACTGGTCCAGTCCCAAACACAGGGCTGTGCCACCTCTTGTACACATTCAGCTGAGCCTGGGGATTCGTTTGCAAAGACTGGTATGAACTCTGAGCTCTTCTCTTTTGGCCTCTGTTCAGTTTTAATACTGTTCCCCTGTTCCCTACTCTGTCCCTCCTACCTGTAGAAATAGTGAAAAATACTCAATACACTAAAAGAAAAGTTGTAACTAGATTTTGAGCAATCAGTGTTGATCGGCATCCTATTCATGGCTACATATATCGCAGTACTGAAAACAGCGGTGAGACATCTACGTACTTCAGAACAGATCTGACTCTTACTCCATTTTCTTCTCCTAGTGTCCATTTCATAATGACTACAAGCAAAGGCACTTTATTAGGAGATGTTATGCATCTTCAATTACATTTATTTGATTCTAATTAAGTAGGATGTCAATCATTTTCCTTGAAACCACTGTCTGTACTGAAGGAACATGAATTTGGAAGGAGGAGTGAAATAATATAAGAATATCCCTTGATCTTACCAAAGTAGAAAATAACCCTTCTAGGCACCATTTATTGCTTTTTTTTTTCCCCCCCCCACTTTGTTAAGGTGTGCCTTTACTCCCTTCAAAAGTACAATTAAGAGATTGTTAGAGTTGTGATGAGAAGTATTTGGAGTTACAGAACTGGAAAAGTCAAAACCGAACATTTTATTTCAAAGGGGAGACTGGTAGTTTAAAGCCCTCACTTTTCTTTCTTACTGTTGTTATCTGTGTATAGTGCTTTTATAGCTGAATGCTGAAGGAAAAATCTATGTATTTTGTATGTTTGATAGGCCTTTGGTTGAGGCACTTTGTCTCCCTGGTATATGTATTTCACATTGTATGTTGATGCCTCACGCAGCAATAGAAAAAGGAAAAAGCAATAAGGAAAGTGGTAAAATAATGATTGTGAGGGAAAAAAAATGAAGGCATTTATAAAATTGTGAACATTTGTAGAATATCTTTGGAGAAGCAGTAAAACCCAGATCTCTGCCTTGCTGATTTAAAAAAAAGGACTAGATTTTACATGGGTGGTTCATCAGTTGGCTATTATGTATATTATGACCTAAATGGATGCTGGGGGGATGTGTAATATCTTATAATGGCAGAGGAACATGTATTAGACCTTTTATTTCTGCATATGCTAGTGTTTTTGTCATAGGTATTGAGTTTATCTTGGCTGATCCACAAGTTTTAAATAAGACTGTGTTTGAGCTTTCTTCTTATAAACAGAAACACGTTTCTGATGAAATTATATTGCTCTACTACTCAGGATTTTTAGATTCAGAAAAAGGAAAGCATAAACTAAATGAAAAAGACATATGGGTTGTCTCATGTTAAACTTTCAGAGCTCTATTTTACCCTGTATTGTGATTCAAAGGCTTTTGGAATCTTTCTGAGGAACTGTTATTTCTATACCTGTTTATTTATGCAGTTGGTACTGTGCATTTCAGTATCTCATCTGTCCACAAGGCATCCAGAGCAGCAGCCATCCTGCAGAAAGTCTACAACTTCCATTTCTGTGGGTATATTCCATCTTGGGAAGCAAGAATGGGAGGAGAAAGAGAAGAAAGGCTGGTACATACTCAGATTTCACTTTGATTTGGAGTTGAGGTGTCGTGTTGAGCATTCCCTTAGGAAGTGAAATGAAGACCTGTGACTTCTTCACTGTAACTCCTTTCTCTGAGACGCTGCTCGATGAGCCTGATCTTCTATGATCAAGTGATCTGCCTGGTGGGTGAGGGAGAGGTTTTTATCGTAGCCTATCTAGACTTAAGCAAAGCCTTCAACACTGTTTCCCAGTTTTCTCCTCGTGTGGCTGCACCTCAACTACTGTGTTAGTTTTGTGTCCCTCGCTACAGGAAGGACATCGAGGCCCTGAAGCATGTTCAGAGGTCAGTTAAGCTGGTGAGGGATCTGGAGCACAAGTCTTATGGGGAGCGGCTGAGGGAGGTGGGATTGATTAGTCTGGAGAAGAGGAGGCTCGAAGGTGACCTCATCGCTCTCTACAACTACCAGAAGGGAGGTTGTGATGAGGTGGAAGTCAGCTTCTTCTTCCATGTAACTACCGATAGGACTAGAGGGAATGGCCTCAAGTTGCGCCAGGGGAGATTCAGGCTGGATGTTAGGAAATACTTGTCTGAGAAAGTGGTCAGGAGCTGGAACAGACTGCCCAGGGAGGTGGGGAGTCACCGACCTGGAAGTGTTCAAGAAACGTTTAGATGTTGTACTGAGGGACATGGTTTAGTAGGAAATATTGGTGATAGGTGGATGATTGGACTGGATGATCTTGGAGGTCTTTTCCAACCTTGGTGATTCAATGATTCTATGATTCCAACACTGGCTTTTGGGAATGAGCCAGTGTGAAGCAGAGCATTCAGCGAAGAGCTCTTGAAACAGTATCCAGCCTCTGAGAGCAAGATACTCGCCACCTATATGACGCATCTCATACGTCACGAGACCTAGTTCTTCTGAAAGCAATGACAGAATATACTTTATCTTCATTACATCTCAGAGCCCAGTCCTGTGCATGACTTGGGAGGATTTGTCTTGATGCTGAGCTCCCTTTCCTTGGGTGCTGACTTCCTGTCTACCTTGCACCCGCTGGGCAGTCCTCATGGCAGCTTTCATCATGCATTTGCCACCTCCCTCTGTTTACCTCACCACTACCCCAAAAGCAAAAGCCTGATTTCATTGGTATTATTGAGTGGGTGGCCCATTATTAAATACTTTTTTTTTTTTTTTTTTTTGTCTGAAGGCCTGTTATTCATTCTGGGTAGAGAAGTTTGCCCTCAGTCACATTTATCTACCTGTGTCCTTGTGTTTCAAGGATTTCCACTTTATTGATGTTTCCATTAGAGGAATTTGAAGAATGTTCAATTACATACAGGCCATGAAACATATTTACTTTTTTGTTTTTAATAGTCTGCCAACTGTTCCCTGCCAAACTTTAAACTGGGCTTATGACTCTGAGATTTTTTTTTATAACTGCTCTATTGTAATATATACAAGTAGTGTGCACACAAATAAAAGCTCATACCATAGCATTAGAACACGGTGCTAGATTTTATCTGGAGGATTATTGCAGGCCTGTTTCTAATTTATATAATGTTTTCATTAATAGCAATACCTTTTTAAAATGCCCAATAAAATAGCGTAGCATTAGTTTAAATAGAAATTTCAGTCATTTTAGATATCCTCCCATTGTAACAGGTCAGGCTTTTAACAGATGTCTCAATAACTTTGCTATTAGCAGGAATATTTCATGAATTAAAATCAGGCCTCTTTGTCTCTGTCACTCATTTAAATGACCTACATATCTGGCAGATGGAGAGGACTTGCTTGTGCATTAGTACTGATGGGTAGGGTTTTTTCACTTGTGTATTTTTGGAGGAGAAGGATTTAACATAAGTTAACGTCGTTTATTTTTTATTAATATCATACTTCAGTTTCCCTTTACAGAAATATCTTATTAGGCACATCTTGCCTTTTAGGCATAGGCAACATCTAGGACATTTCTCTTGGGCACCAGCCTTCTGTCTTAATGTAAACCTTTCAGTGAAGCAGTGGACAACTTTTTTGCAAGTGTATGCACTAATGGAGTTGAAGTAGAAGGTGTAATAATTCAGCAATTGAATAGGTTCTAGATAAAGTCTGAGACCTGGGCCTTCCCAGGCCTTTCTGGCTGTAGATTTGCCTGCTAATGTCTTCTTATTTCTCTTCCTGGCATAGTGAGAGTTTCAGCATTATGCTAAGGGTCTCGCTTAAAACAGCTCACTGACGTGTTGTTATGCCAGCACCTGTTCCTGTGTCCTTTGAAGAATCGAAAAGGACTTCTTGAGTTGAAGATTTTGTTGACTCTCATGATGACAGCAGAGCTTGAGGCGTGCTGTGAAGAGTCAAACTACAGAGAGAGATTTAGTTGTAGATTTGGTCTGTTTGTCTTGTGCAAAATCACTGTCTGGTATCCTGTGATCTAGTACATACAGAAGTGATTGCTTATTATTTTTGCTGTAAGTTTGATTGGAATGTAATTAGTTACACAAGCAATTAGAAAAGCTCCACACCTAAATGTGCTGCCTGAGGAAGCAATATATCCCACAGTCATTAATCAAGAGATAAAAAATGCAGTGGGATAGAGTGAAGTTACTGGAGAGATACATTTGATCTGCTCTTTCTCCCCCCCTTTTTTTTCCTGGTGTGTACTATTGGGGTAAGTCAAAGAGATGCTAAGCTTCTGTGATTTCCATTGACATCAGTGAGAGCGGCAAGTTCTTAACATTTCTTCAAATCAGAATATTCTAACTCAAATGTATCGATATGGTCTGATCAAATTCAGTGCCATTTGTCCAACAAATTCACAAAATAGGTAGTTATGGGCACTGAATAGATATTTTGTTGCTGAGGATTCTCGTTGTTTGCACAGAAGTTTAACTTTTTCTTCCCCATGAGAACAGTCTACATGTTAGAGAACAGGAGAGCTTTCCCAGTGATTCCAAACCATAAGAATATTCCTGGGATTGAAAACAGAAATCATAAACGGTGTTATGTTATCTTAAGTTTGCCCTCTCCCAAATTCTCTGCTGTTCTTGTGAGGGGAAATATGGATGAAATTCTTATGTGATGATGATGATGATACTACTACTAATAATGAGAAGAAATACAGTGTTGATGTTACTGCTAATAATCACGAGAAGAAATACTGCAAGTTTCAAAATTAAACTAGTTGCTCAGGATAATATAAATAGATGCATACAAGGCTTTGCCTTCTTAGAACTTTAGGTCTTTTTGGACTTAATTAAGATAGAAGCTGAAGTCTGTCTGGTGGCCTAGTTCATTTTAACTTTTAAGACTTATTATTTTAGGGAGCTTCCAGTGTTTGAGGAACTGCCATCATTCTGCTTGGCCTGCTATTCTGTATGCTTTACACCTGTGTAATATCAGAGGAGAGAATCTGAAAAGAGAGCATATACCTTTTCAAAAGAAAAACATAACTGTTGAGGTAAAACATTAAGTCATGGGGTTAATCATCATCTTCCTGCATATCAGTGTTCTCTCTTAAATGGAAAAGGAGATTTTTGATTTATTAGAGGTTTTCCTGTAACAGGAATTGGAAACACAGTCCCATAGAACACCACTGGATGTTTATTACTTATATAAAAGTAAAAAAAATAAAAATGTAATTGTACCCTTTTAGCATTATCTTTTAACTCTTTTTCTTCTTACACTAAAAATGACCTTAAGGAGTGAGAAAGACACTTAGGCAGAGACAACAGGGGAAGGGATGTGGTACATCCTGCTCCCATTAACACTGTCAATTAGCACCATTTATCTTGAAATTTGTCCAGCTTGGAACACAAAGAATGTACGTCAGGGTTTGGGCCAGACAGAAACATAGAAAATGATGGTATTTGTGGAGACAGTAGCCAATGTGGGGGAGAGAGCAAAGGCGCACAGTAATTCTAAAAAGAGCTGCATTTTTTGTGTGTGGAAATTTGATTATGAGATGATTCTTTCAACATAAACACAATTCTCTAAGGACTTATTAATGCTTCAGTAGCATAGTGGAGAGACACTAGTGCAGTCCGCTTTAATAGCTTTCTGGCTTGAACCCCAATACATAATGTTCTAGTAATAGTTTATGGGTGACTACAATAAATTGGTAGCAAGTGTTTTCCATTTTTTGGCTCTTCTTATCAGATCTGCTGGTGGAACATTTTGTTCTGAGAATATTGCAAAGGCAATTGATCTGCTTTGGATGTGTGCTCAAGAGTTTTGTGTCTTTTAAAATATATGTATATATGAGCTTTTTTGGCTTGTTCTTAGATGTACAGTATGAAGCTGGGGGCCGGTAAAATGTTACAGGGGATCTGAACAGTTGGTTAAACCCAGCAGGACTCCACCTACCCTAAGTAGTGTTCTGTGAGTACTGCCAAAAAGGCAGTTTTCCTTCCTCCCTGCCACTTCTCTTCCCAATACTGTCATTGTTCTGGTCTTTCCGTGCAACAGTGGAAAACTTGTTTGTGTCCATGAAGGAATAAAGATCTTTCACACAGGTTCATTTTCAACCCAAATGGCTTTTTGAAATAGGAAGAAACATGGGATTTTTTTGCACTTCATGATGAGGGAAAGAACCATCTGATTAGAGATGGGCCTAATAATCACCTTTGATTTCTATTTGACATGGGGCTGAACTTAACTGTAATTACAGAGTGAGACTCCGTGGCCTCTATTATGCAGGAGCTGTCCCTCTTGGTCTTCAATTAATTCACAGCTCCAGATCATCTCTATGGTGAGCCTAATTGAAATACGCTGCTTTCATCTCCACTCCCACGACTAGAAGAAGAGTCTGGTAGCTGAACCCAGACCAGAAATGTCTAGCCAGTTTCTGTCTGTGGGAGGCCAAACAAGAACTGTCAGCCCTATTGCCTATGGATTTTAATCCTCTGGATATGACAAAAGAAGTCAGAGGTACAGAGCATTGAACAAAAAGCAAACATTGCCTACGAGCTGTTGAGTTGTGCCACTGAACATCCAGCACTCGTTCTTAGCTCCATTTCCTTTCTGTAAGCAGCTAGTGTGCTGGCTCTTTGCACAGTCACCCAGCATAGTTTGTGGATGAGACTCAAAACGAAAATGGGTACATTTCTCTCAGGTAACATTAAACACATGCAAAATTAAAGGACAGCCAAATACCTCCTTCATTCCTTTAGTCTTCTTCATGTACTGGAACATTTGTTTTATATAAACGTTATATTAGGAAAACGCTGGACTTGGGGCAAAAATCAGGCCTTAAAGAATGTAAACTAAAGTCTGGTGATCTCAAAAGCACAGAGTGAATACATACTTGAGAAATATTTGAAGTAACAGAATGTGGACTTTGCCTAGTTAATGTTAAAAGTATCCCAGATGACAGCAGGGGAGTCAGTTTGGTTGTCACATAAAGCTGCAGAGAGAGCTGGAGATGAACAGAGAGTACTGAAAACCTGGCCCTGGGACAGGAAATGGAAGTGCAAAGTGAATGAGAGTGAGAATTGATGAAGGAAGTTAGAAACAGAGAAGTGCAAGATGATGGTTGCCATGCCAGAACCATTTGTATTGGTTTTTATACTGTCATAAGCCTAATAAATGTGGATATTTGTTCTCTGATAAGTACTTACCTTTTTATAAAAGCATGTTATAGACTTACTGAGGGAGAAGAGCGTCTTAATAAAAGGGCATTCAAGGGGAACTCTGTCCACAGTGGTTCAGTGCTAGTTTTAAACAGATCCCATCCTCTGGGTCTGCTCTGCTTTCACTGTCCATTGTGAACAGTGAGGGTTTTTTTTCTTTCTTTCTTTCTCTTTATTTCTTTATCTGAGTAAGATCACACAATCGTCACCTTGGGGGCACTGCACTATATCAGTTGGGTCTTCTTATTTTCATAGGGAAAAAACAACAACTCGTGTTCAGATCCTGTTCTAGGAATCTGTTGCATATTGCATTTGTGGAAGAGCTGCAGTTTTCTGTCTTTCATCCTCAGTAGCAGAGAGGAGGCTTCAGGCAGCCTGTGAACAATGCGTGAGCTTTCTGTTTCTCTCTGCAAACAGAAATATATCCCATTTCCTGTTGGGGATTCTGGGCAGAGTCATCCAACAGATAATTTCCTGTAGTAAACATTGCAATAATTAGAGTTACCGTTCCAGAGCACTGAACTTTAAGTATCTTTTATTACTGCATCGCAGAAAGCGTACAAAAAGCAACACCAGTCAGATGTGGCTATTGTTGATCATTTCAATTCTGTTATGGCAAATATACGACCTGAAGAATGCCCTTAAAATATATGTGCAAGACCAAGCATGCAACTCGAGGCAGAAGTTGAAAAGGCTAATTCAGCAAGAACAGTTAAAACTCATTTCCTTTAAAAATTAAAAAATAAAAAGCTTTCTTGTGCTTCTCTTCTTTGTGAAGCAATTTAATTATTTTTATTTAGTAAGGAGCAGTTTTTTTACATGACTTTAGCAAAATATTCACATTACAGACAGCCGGTATAGTCCTGTATAATAGTTAATGCTAAAATGAGCATCATATTTGAACTCAGAAATGTGGTGATGCTGAGAATGCCCTGCAAGAAGACTCAGTGAGATTTGGTTCAGATTATCTGCCCTGGTTAGTGGAGGACAGTATTTCAGTCATTTTATTTTGGATAGGTCTGAAGCGGGGAATTAGAGGGAGCATGTTTATTAAAAAAAACCCAACAACAAAAACTGAAAGTACAAAAAGAAATTGTTGAGGCATACTTTTTACATTTAGTGTATTTCTTCACTGTGTAAAGTGGTCTACTTACAGTGCTGTTATGTGTTTGGAATAAACAGTGGAGTGCTATATTTCACTGTAGGGTCTGTCCATAGAACATGCTGGCTCTTGGCTCAGCTGTTTACATTTTTTTGATAAAGCTCCCATCTGTTACATCAAACTTGTTAATATAGGTCTACAGGATATAATAACAGTAATGCTCTAAGTATCCAAATGAAATGTCAGAGTCCGGCTGCATACACTGAATTCAAATGTGGCAGTGTCCTGAAGCCACCCCTTCTGCTAACAGGCCATTTAATAATCCATGTAAGTATCTATAGATGTCTAAGTCTTCGAAGGTCTGTCAAGGGCCAGATGTACAAACACAGTTACAACAGCAAATCCTCACAAAAGCTTTTCTACCATGATAGCATGACCATATAAAATTTGGCCTTGATTTTTTTTTGGCTCTGAAGCTACAGCACCGTCAAGACCTATTTAAAATGAAAATAGGTTTGGTAAAGGAAATCTCGGAGCTTTATGCTGCTCTCAGTAAAGTTAAAGGCAAACGAGCATATAAAAAGAGTTATACCATACTTCCATATATATTTTGCCATTCATTAGACAAACGAACAAAAAACCAAACCAGCATCAACAACAAAGGAAACCAACGCTTCGGGATTTGTTGTTTTTTTTTTCTTTTTCTTTTTTGTCTTGGTTTGCTTTGTTTCAATTTAATACATAACCGAGTCCTTGATATTTTTATTTCTTCTATGAGCTACTGTAATTTATTCTTACAGTGGCCATCTGACCAGAATGAAGATGTATGCCCCCTGTTTTGATCCTTGTAATGATGGAGGGTGAAATGTAAGTTTGTTATATTACCTTTCTTGTTTCTACTCCTTTGTATCCACGGTTTTTTAATTTACATTGCATTGTGAATGAAAACCCTTATCTTCTGCTGTTTTTTTTTCCTGCCACTCAAATTTTGCATCAACACAAAAGGTTTGTTCTTCAGTTCGTGTTTAGTATTTGGTCACGTTCATTATGAGGTGCATCTAGAATACACAGATCACATAATATACATAAAATATCATTTCTCACTGCTTTTTCCTTGATATCTCGTTATTAAAAGCTATTTTTTTAGTAGATAGAAACCCAGTCTATGCATAAAACTGCCTTCAAATGAGCTTTGCACATCTAATCGTATGTATTTTTATTCCCAAATGCTCGGTGATCAACAGTAATTTCAAGTAGAATGGTTATAAATCATATTACTCGTAAACACGATGCAACTGGCTAAATAGAACCAAGCAGAGGGTTAATAGTCCAATAATAATTAAAATAATCCTCTTCAATTCAGTAATAACTTTGGCCACCTGCCTTCATCCAACCCCCAGCACCACCCTCAGTACTCCTTACAAAAATATTCACATTACAGACAATCTTGTGTAACAGATTAACATAACATATCTGGAACATTACTCAGATTTTTGGGCAATGGCAATCTGAATATGTTCATAAGTTCAGCTTTTTTTCTCAGACAACATCCTGCTGTTAACTCTTGACTTTTTAAATCAGTGGGGCTTGGTGTAACTGGAATGCACTGGTATCACATGGAGGATTTGTGTGAGTGTGTGTGTTGGAGCAGAAATACCACACGTTACAAGTGGTTAGCGCAGATAGTATTGTAAGGACTGGTTTTCTGTCTTCGCTTTCTGGTTTGAATGGCTGCAATGCCTATGTGATGTTTGATTTTTAGTCACGATAGTGGGTGATACAGAGCCGGATGCACAGTTGGATGTGTGAGGTAAATTTCAAAAATGCAAGGTTTTTTTCGTTGAAAAAAGGAGAAAATGAATCTCATAGGTTCAGAAACAGTAATGTGATCATCCAAGCACAAGGCTGGAAGTCAGGAAGCCTTTCTTCCCTTTGTTCTTTATCTCACCCCGAGTTGTTTTCAGGTAAGATTTTCTTGCTTGTAGAGCTGGAATCCTGCCAGGGACATTTGTGATGGAAAGCGTTTGGGGCACCAGTTATTGTTGTAGTATGAGACAGTTTTCAGTCATTGTTCCTCATTTTAGGCGACCAGACCTAGAAACAAAATAACTCTGTTCTAATATAACATTAAAGTCTCATTTTTTGTTACAGATTTCATCTTGTCCATTGCTAAAGTAATTGGCCTCTGTAAATAAGTGCTAAATAAACAGTCGAGCAATTTTTGCTGGTACATATTGTAATTCTCATTTTAAAATCACCTAATAAAGATTGCCTTTTAAATAGAGCTATTTGGATATATCAGGGGCATGTTGTACTAAACAAAAAAAAAAAAAAAAAAAAAAAAAGAAAAAAAAGAAAAAAAAGAAAAAAAATGTCTCTGTCATTTGAAAGAGACCATTTAGCTTTTGAACATATTTGCTCCACACTAAATAATAGATGTTATTCTGAGACAAATAGAACATGGTCTATATCCTTCTATTGGAAACTGTTTTCTTCTCTCTGAATACTTCACCCACTCCAACTACCTGCCCCCATAACAACAAACAGATTTGGCTAATAAGCACTGTAGGTAAATTTTAGGGCTGTAATATAAATTATTAATTTAATAAGGTTAATATTTAAATAACTTTTTAATCATTAACAAAAGTGGAAAGTTCAGAGTTAAGATATTCTTTTTCCTCCCTGCAAAAATAAACATTAACAAATCAGTCTAATTCCTATGCATGATGTAGGTTGGTCTGGTTTGGATAGTTCACTTGCAGTAGCAGATGGCTAGGAAGATATTCCTCTGGCACAGCATTATGATTACTTTCATGCCCTTAAAAAATTGTGCAGAAGTGTTACTGACAAGTTAGTACCTGAAGTAAGAACTATTATCATTATTAGCAAATGGGTTCTTAAAAGATGCTTGTCACTGAGTCAACTGTTTGTTTTCTCATCGTCTTATCTTGAGAAAGAGTAGAGGCCATGGAGTGTTTTTCTAGTAGGTTTTGTTTGTTAAGCATAGCTCTCTTTGGAAAAGGCAGGTCAGGTCAACAATTTGTGCGTGTATAGAAGAAGGTTCAACTTTCTTCCCAGGAAAGGCTGTTGCTCTTCTTTGGCTGTGGAAGGTCCTTCTACTCTTAAATAAGTGAACTGATTGACTGGTCATCGCAGACATATTGCAGGATGCAGCAAGAGTCTGTGTTTGGAATCCTAATGCTGCCTCAGCCATAACGCATTGGCACTGGTCTGCAACTGCTGCTATGGTTATCGATCTTATCGACTGATAGCATAACCATTCCCAATGGTGACACCAGCACTACTGTGGGAACTGTTAGCTTGTAACTTTCATTTGAAACAGAGACTTGCTGAATTGTGAAGCAGTAGCCTGGCAGTAAGACGCCCACATCCACTCATCGGGTTTACAGAGACAATGACATAAGCATTTCTGTTCTTTAAAGGTTATCTCAGCCACAGCCACATTCATTTTTGCTGGGATTCAGAGGTACTTCCTTTTCTGAATACCAGGATTTGTGATGGCAGTCTGATAGCAGACTGTTATGACCTTTCTCTGAAAAATCTCATTTTGATGTTAGATGTGAGTTTTATTTATAGCCATAACTTATATTTTGTCAGCACCTTGAGTATTCCTGTTGGAGTTCCACTGTGTGCTCAGTGCTACACCAGTCTCAGCTAGATGCAGCAATTTAGTGCCATTTGCTCACAATGCTAGCAGCTCAAGAAATGGTGGCCAACATTTAGCATGCCCAGAAGCTAAGAAGCAACGAGTTCTGACTGTCTGAATTGTCAGACCATTAACTGGTCTAGCAGTATGCACCTAACTTTTCATGTGTGCACTAACTTCTCAACATAGGTAGACCTTGGCCTGCTCTGGCTTTGCATATGAAAAAAAGATATCAAGGGAACTTGAATCAAGTAGAAGAGATCTACTTTGTGCTATGATAGGGATATACATTTCACTTACTTTAACAGCTGGCACTTAGTCATGGCATCTGGGCTATCTCTATTTACAAAGGAAAAGGAGAGGCTTTTCTGGAGATTGACTTAGCCATGCGTATGATATGAGAAGGAGTTGCACTCATGAGATGGTCACCTCATTCCAGTAGTGGAAGAAGCAGCCTATACAACAGTCTGTTGGATGGCCAAAGTTAGGTGAGATTATTTTACTCTTAATCCCTCTGTGTTGGTTTGTTTGTTTGTTTGTAACTACTTTGAAAGGAAGAATAATATAGTTCTATTTGGTTTTGCTCCATCCTGTGTATACAGTACCTTGCAATTCTTAATGCTAGAGTTATGCGAATGCAAAGCAGTATGATGTTTGGAATTGCTGAGTTAATGCGGCAGATTAATACTGGGATTTTTGTTGTGCCCTTTATATTAATTAATAGATAAGAAGGAAGGCTTTGTTGTTAAAGCAGTGGATTGTAACTTGTGGTGAAAGTTCAGCACTCTGTCACTGATTTCCTGAATAACTTTAAGCCATCCTCTGTGTCTCAACACTTCTGAAAAAGTAATCCCTGCTCTTTCACTCATGGCCTGTCTAGTCAGAAGAGTTCTTTCAAGTGACGACTGTCTCACAGTCTGTATTGCTGCAATGCCTAGAACATTGGTCTTGCTGGAACCTCTAAATTTTGCTGTAATATAAATAATTTATTAACTGAAAAACAGTTTCTTATGATATATTTCAGAAATTTGTCCAATTTAATGTAAGAGGACAAAGACCTGGATAATCCATTGATCTGCATTAAATAGGGAAAAAATTAAGATCTTTCTGGGTATGTTTGAGGAAAATATAGATAAAAGCCATACATGTATGTCATATGCGTATATGTAATGAAATAACAGTGTAGAATGGATCACATGTTTTGAAGGCTAGAACTTCAAGAAACAGATTTTTACTATGTAAAGTATTTGTGCTCATAATTTAAAAACTCTACAGCATAATAGGCATAATTCTTTAACAGGAATGACTTGAAATGATTTTTGACTCTGATTGATTTAGGCAAAATTACAGTAAAGATTAGTTTGATCTCAAAATATCCATTCACTTTTACTGGGGACTCTTCAACTTAAATATAGAGTCTCTTTTGAATTGTTTCCTTCAGACCTTAATTTACTCGAACTTTATTCTATATGATAAGTGGCCTTCTCATAATGGAGTTATCTACTATCTTGCAGTAGAGCTTCCAAAATGGTTTTAATCCAAATACTGTGTACTGATGTATCTCAGTTAAGGTTTTTGCTAAATCAAACTGTCCTGATGTCCTTAAAGCAGGATGAATGTTAGAACTAAAAATGTCCTACTGATCTGAATATCTCAGTCTTTGTATTGATTAATCTCATAGTTATTTTTGTAAAAATGTTAATTTTTTATTAGATCAGTTCTTACTACTTGTTCTCTATGTACTAATTTTTACATGTTAGTCATTATAAAAAATAAATACTATATCTGTAACAAATGATAGAAATTAGAAGAAAAAAAATAAATGAAAAAGTGATATAAGGATTGGAGCTATATTGTGGTTGTTAGTACTGTTTCAAGTGCGTACTTATAACTCCCCTTACATTTAGACCAGCCTAAGGAACTAGTTTGTGTCCATAAGTCATTGTAAAGTGGCAAATATTGAATTTTTAATGTCCCTCGCTGAATATAACTGAGAAAAGATACATTTTCAAGGATTTTTTTTTCTTAGAGGAAATGTGAACTGAAATTCTGTATTGTATTTTAGGACGTCAGTGTTATACATGCACTGGATAATTTTGAAGAATCCAGCAAAGTGAAAGAATAAAAAGAATGTGAAATAGGCTCCATTTTGTTTTTGTTTTGTTTCAAAATAAAAAAATGATTTTGAATGTCACTTCACAAAACATCAACTGAAGAAAGTTAGAAAAGCTTTGGAACTGATATTTTGTCAGGCATGGCAATAAACAGTAAGGGTCCTTTGAAATAATACTGAAAATACTTCACCAGTAGAAAAAAGGCTTTTGCTGAGATCACATACTTTTGCAGAAGACAAGTCTTGAATTTTCTAAAACCTAAGCGTCTGTCTTAGCTACCTCATTATAAAGGATTTATGGATATATTGACAAAATGGACAACAGAAGTATAAAAAACTAAAACACATTGATTACTTAAAATATTCCTGACTTTTTGATGAGGTTTCTCTGATTCACTGGAGTACTGTGGGCTTCAGTGGCACCTGGAGGCATCCCTTGCTGGAAGGTCAGCATCCTGGGAAGGGTCACTATTCTGGTTTATTTCAAGGGCAGTAAAAAGAGACATCATTACCTGAAGTGGTTCAAGTAATTTAAAAGTTAAGAAAAGCTGAAGCCATTAGATCAAATCCATTCTTCATGCACTTCCAAGGTAGTAAGAATTGCATTGGAACTGCTTTATGGGTCCTTTCATGTAGGCCTAAGTTAGATGAGGGTGAAGAATTCTTTTTATATGGCCCTTGCAAATGCCTGTAGGAGTACCTTTGATTAGAGAATGAAAACCAGTATGCTTTTCCTCACAACTAAGAGATGAAGATGGACAAAAACTCTTTTCCAGTGGTAAGCCCTGAATATCACTACCTCCAGAACAGACATCTCTATAGCTAGATAACTGGCTGCCTTACTCAGAACTGCTTTCGAGCTGTTCCAGGAAAACTTAGGTCTGCTTTGGCTGTTGTGGTCATTTGGAATGACCTGCTGCTTGTGCACAGTACATCTTTCACTGGGGCTTCTAGCTAACGTTGCTTAAGAACACACTGGAAAGGGGCTGCATAATTAGTGAGGATGTATACAGCTAATCTACCCGCCTAGTGAAAAAGTGGAAGTGCTTATAAACTCAAACAAAAATCCTGCTTTTTCTTTGTGGGTTTGGTAAAATACGAAAGGTTTATGGGATATTTTCTGTATGCTTTGTTACAGTTGTCTCCACTGAAAGACTTCAGCAAACAAGTTCTTTTTTCCTTTAGCTATGCAGCTTGCAAGGCCTCCAGAGGAAGATTTGAAATCAAAAGTTAAAGGATGGGGGGACATTGTGCATATATCCCCAATTCCGCTTCTTTTGTCTAGACACTGTAAGCTAGTTTTTAACTCCATTATCATATACATTTTTATTTTCTCTGCAAGTCTGATGCTTGTCCTTATTTTCTTATAGCAGTAGGTATATCTAGAAATACACATATTACTTATACTTTTCTTCTTTGTGTCAAACGGAATTTGTTAAGTAATTTATGTAGCAGTACTCAGAAAACCATTTTCACACAATGCACTAAATATTAAACTTAGAGTATAACGTGCTAATAAAATGTTGCTAACGTAAGGAGGCTATGACAGTTCTGTGATTTAGTACCTCATCTCCTGAACCGAACCTTTGGAAGGCTTTGGTAGGCAGAACAAAGCACGGTACATAAATATTGACAAAATTAAGATCTAAAACCAGCAACAAATAACAAGGAAACAAATTAGAATGGACCATAATAGTCATATTATATTTGTACAGGTTTGTAAAAGTATAGCAGAAAGGCTGAGTCACAGCTTGAAGCAGTGATTGAGCACCTGGTGGGAAGGCAGGGCCAACCCAGGGGAGCTCAGGTGTATGCAATTCACCTGATTGACAAGAAGGGGTGGAGCCAGGATCTACTCTTTCCCAGACCTCATCTAAGGGTTGGCAGGGGGAGGTGAGGGTCATTTGCTGGAGGGCCCTGTGTATCTGAAGGCCTTTTCAAGGTAAGCAGTTTTTTTTTTTTNTCTTCTTCTGTGGCTGTTGCATTTGGGCTTATCCTCTTTTGCTGCAGCCTGGGACTTTGCTACCCTGCTATCATTGCTCTGCTTTTCATTGCATTATAGTGTTATACTAAGCAATGAGTGATCAGTGGTCTGTTATTACCTTCTAAATATTATCTTAACATACTTGTGAAGACTTCTGGTTGTGTGTGGAAATTTTAGAATAGATTTTGAGTGGCTTGTCTCACATATGCAGATTCAGAGTGTGTTCATATATCTTTATTAATCCAGAGCTTCCTAATCAGTATTATGAAATTGTTCCCGAAGAAAAGGTAGTTAAGAAAAATTGCCTGAGATTCACAACCATATTTATTCTGTGTTAATGATTTAGCATTTTTCTGGATGACAGTGACTGTATGATAGCCTGAGGTTACAGAGATGGAGGTAACATTGTTCTACACTGCTGACTACTGAAGACTTGAAAGGATATGCTTCAACTTCATCATGTGCAGAACTGTCACTGCTTTAGCACTCCTCCAGAAAGGAACTTGGAACTCCCCTTATATTCAACATGTAACCAGGATAGATTGCATCAAATTAGCACTGAGTTAGGTAGAGTCAACAATATATAGGAAGAAGAAAGTACTTAAGAATGGTCAGGTATGGACCAGTTACTTGCAGGGTCATCATGGACCTGTGATGTTGGCTTTTATTAGAGATGCTTTTATTAGAGGTGAAGGGTTTGCTTCAGCATAGTGTCTTTACTGAGCAGAGAAAATGGGCTTTTTCCTGACACAATATTATCTTTCACTGCAACAGTTCTGACTGGAATCTTGACCAGCTTGCCTCTTAATCATGCTCCTTTTCAGCAGATCTTCAGAAACAGGAGATGGGGCACATGCCTCACATAAATCTCATTTTCACTCAGTTGCAAGTTAGAAGGAAGCTAGCTTGTTCACTAGTGAACACATGAATACAGGATTTATATACTAGAACTTTTATTTCTGTATTTAAAGATCCATCAGGGTTCAGTGAGAAGAAGGTATTTTGGGGTTATAAGAAGTGTGTATTCTTCAAAACAGCCTCACCTCTGAAAATACAAGTCCGCTCAGGCTTATAAAATATCTGTGTTGTGTCCTAGAATAAAGCATGTATTTCATGCTCTAAAAGTCTGAGGTTTGTAGTTGAAAAAGATTAAGTAAATAATTCAGAATTTGTTGTGTTTACCTGTTAATAATTAAGCAGGTTAGTCTGTGTACTTTTTATAGATGTTGAGCTTTATTTATTTTTATATACTTGGCTCATGTTCTGATTTTTAAATTTGAAGATGTTTCTGCCAAGGAGGAGATGAGAGAAAAGTCATCAAGGAGTTAAGTGTTGCTGTGGTGGTTTCACCCTGATGGGCAACTGAACTCTACCAAACTGCCCTCTCACTTCCCCCGCTCAGAGAAAGAGTGGAAGAAAATATGATGGAAAAGGGCTCAAGGGTTGTGAGAAGAACAGGAGATCATTCACCAGTTGCCATCACAGAGAAAACAGACTCAGTGTAGACAGTCTGATGTCATTTGTTGCCTGTAACTAACCAGCTACTAAGCAATCCTTTACCTCTGGAGAGAGAGAATTGCCATCTTTATCTTCCCTTCTACTTTCCACCTACCTTATTTCCAGTGCTTTGAGGGAATTAATTTTTAAGGGTGATAATGATTTCTTGGACAAAGGCAAATACCTTTGATTCCTACTTTCTGATGCCTGTAACTAGGGATAGAGAAATCTCTTTTTGTTATAAGGTCGCTTTTAGTTGACCTCAATCAAGGAGAAGTTTCAGCCTCTTTCTGTTTCAGAAATAGAACCAAAATTTGGAGTAGAAAAATAAGGTAACGTTACATCATATTTCTGTTTTCTTGAATTGTGAATTAGTTATGTTCTGGTGAAAAGTGCTAAGCTGACAGCTCTGAAATCATCTTTGTCATTTGAGCAGGTACAGAGAGGCCTGCAGCAGTGTGAGTTCCTCTCACAAATATATTTAGAGCTGTTCTTTGTGAGACTGCATCCTGTGGCAGTTGATAGTTCAATTGAGTGGATCTGTCAGGGCATCTTTGCTTTCAGTAATCGTGAACAGGCCAATAATTTCCCACTTTTCTCTTGAATCTCCCTGTCTGTTTCTTGGGGGTGGGGAAGAAGTAAACAGTAACAAGAAGAAAACATGATTAGCAACAAAATTATTCTGTTTTACACTCAGTAGTTCTCTGTTGCTGTTTACATAGCCCAGACCTTAGCATACATTGAAACAGAATGAGATTTGGGTTTCTCTCTTTTTTTTTTTTTTTTTTTTTTTTTTTTTTTTTTGTGCTGCCAGGCAAGAATTCACCCCACTGTTGATAACATTCCCTCCCCACCTTAAGCAAAGTCACTGCCTAATTTTTGGAATGTTTGAAGTGTTTCTTTGGTCTTGGCAGTGTAAGATATCATTTGATATTTTCACTCCCCTTTTCCAAGGGTGAGAGAAAGCACAGGGTATAAGAAAAGTCCGTTGAAATGATTGGCATTAAAAGACAAAAGCTGCTGAAATGTGAGAGTGATCTTTGGTCTATATATTAAAAATCAAAGATGTAGAAAGACTGTTTATGTGAGAATTAATAGCCTGTTTTTGTTGACAACTGAAGTCTTCATCTGTTACCATGGCATGTTTTAATTCACTGTCTGCATTGGTATTTCCTTCTGAAGAATTATATATGCTAGTTACTAGCACCACTAATATTAAAAATAACATTTGCCTCTCATGTTCCAGGCAATGTTTTCTGTTTAAGTTGAGCTAAATAAAATTAAGAGCTTAAGCTGGGAGACAGTGTTACAGGTGCTCTGCTACTTCCCTTCCTTCATTGCATTAATTTGCCTTAAGGGTCACTTTGTTCTTGGCCTGGACAGTTAATCTAAGTCTCCTGTGTAGCTAAATATGGGCAAATAGTTCTCTTCAAATAGAATTTAGAAGTGCACAGAGAACTTGAGTTGTTTTCTAGAAGACTTTATCCTGCATTAAGAGTGGGACTGCTACACTGAATATTATTCTTTAAAACTCTTCCCTGCCAAAAAGCCAGTTCTTATCCAGTTTGTTATCTTATAGTCACAGGTCCAGCCAGTGGTCTGTTTTTGGCAGTTTTCATGTAGAGATTTTCTAGAATCTATCTTTATGATGGAAATTTAATGCTAGTCATTTGATTTATCATCTTTTTTCCCTCCAGACAAGCTTGTCTAGTGCAACAAGTTACAGGGATTTCAAGTCTAGTTCTCAGTAGACAGAAGTCCATATCACAGAAGACTTTACTGCGGTCAATAGTAATTGGTCTGTGGTTGTAAGTCTGATGGAAGAGACTGAATGAGCCACAAAATCTCTCTATGGTCCCTCAGCTCAAGGCAGAGGGACAGCAATAAGCCTGTGTCAGTGAATCTTCTGCTGCTTGCATTACTGTCCTGGAAGTGAGAGGAGTTGAAACTCTAAGCTTGGCAGATTAGCTTTCTTCATAAGCAGTACATTCACACGAGTCTTTTTTCAAAAAGAGCATTGCTGTGATGCATTGTCCATTTTGTTAAGGGCATACTTTACCCAATGTTCATGCCAGGTCGACTGAACCTAAAAGGCCAAGAGATTTACTGGTAGTCTCATAGTGAATCATAGTTTGAAATTCTTTTGGCTGCTATATTCTTAGCATTAATCAGCAGTGATTCCTTTCATCTACTTGCTACCAGAGTTTAGTTTGCATATATGATGACTGTGTTTGGGAAGAATTGAATCAAAATAATGCTAATATAATTTATCTTATTCTTTGAATTTTACTGTTTGTATATAGAGCCTTAAAAAGAGAAGATCCTTGCACAATTGTCATCCTGTAATATCTTCTATCCCCTTGGCAAAAGCTCCATAAGCAAGAGGAATGTAAATAAAATTTATGCGTTCTTTACATATTCTTGAATGGAATGTATTTATCTTAGTTTTACTTAATTTGTTGATAACTCACTGAATAGGATTTTCATTCACAGCAAAAGTCAAAAGGCCATGCTCCTTATATGGTATTATATACTTGTCCATTTCTTTATGATATAGTTCTTTCCTGTTAGCATTTATATACTGTTGTTACTGTAGAAGCAACTGGCATAGCGAAAGAAGCATTTTTAATTTAGAATGTTTATGTTGTGCATTTCTATGTTTCTTATCTTTATGATAGATCTCTAACTAATATACTTCATCCTTGAAAACACATTTTTCTAGAAAACTATCTCAAGACTCTGAGGATTGTGATATATTTTGTGGCCTTGAGGCCAGTAAGACTGTCCTAAGCCCGTGCTGTACAATATTCATTTTTGCTTGGTACATTGGGCTTATATTTCCAATGGAGTTGAAGTGTATTTCCTGAGTTATGTGCATAGTTTTTCATGATGCCAGATTTCGAGGGTGTTATCTGAAATAATTTGAGTCACCAATAAGCCGTTGTTCCAACTGAAACCATTAAATGTAAACATGGAGATTGGAATTTAAAACAAAATGGGCAGCTTGTAATTTTAGATATGATATGCTTTGTTAGCATGTTAGTCCAACAAATGGCTACTTCAAGTGTAAGTCTTGATTAACTTAAATCTCATATAAAAGTAGTTTTAAAAACTATTTGGCAGAAATGCTATCACTTACTAAACTCAGACATGCAGAAATTTGGAAAGGATTAATTAAAAATAGTGAAAATCAAGATAAGTAGCCATAACAGTTACACTGACTTTAGTGTAGCATTTTCTGGCAAGAATTTTAACGAACAAAAGGATAAGTGTTTGTGTCATGGTTGGTTGTACGAAATTTGAAATTCCAGTAGACCAGAGAAGACCTGAGACTTCTGATTTCAAAGAGATTGAGGAGATATCTAAGCTCTGCTGCAGGCCCAACTGATCAATGAGTTTAAAACAGATTATTTTCATTCACCTCATGATCAGTTTTCCTATGCTTTTTCCTGCTTTTCATCTATTTTGAATTCCCCAGCATAACAAGCTCTTCCTGGGCTCACCCAGTATACTGTAGAGAGATTCAAGCCATCTCTCACTGCAGCACATAGTTTGCCAGCCAGTACAGAGTGCTTTAGTTGTTAGATGAGTTAGACATTAGGCAAACAGCACAGTTTCATACCTTCTAGTATCACTTAAATCAAACAGACCCTCATGCAATACATCTAACAGCATCTAAAGGTCAGAATCTCAATACTCAATATTTTAGGCCTTCTGTTTTGCTTTATTCATTGTCAGTGCAGAACTGTCAGATGATTTGAGATTGTGGTTGTGTGATGTTGGAAAGTGCTACCAGCTGCAGTCCAGTGTGTCTGTTCAGGCAGTGACAGACCTTATGAAAGCTAAAGCACATGCTGCACAGCCTTAGTTCCAGCAAAATAAATCTTCTTCCCTGAAAACAGTGGAAGATTCCATTCAACAGCCTATGCTGTGGATGCTAATGACTGACCCACATAGGCTGGGGAAGTGTCCTCAAGTGATTAACTTAGGGCATGGTTTATTTGTTATGACTGAAGGTAGAAAGCTCCCAGAAAACAGAAGGAAGGTTGCAGATATGAAAAGAAGTTGAGTGTGCAGGCAGGAAGGAAACAGAAGCACCTCTGTAGTAGTGAGAAAGTGGTAGGGAGTCAGGCCTGGAAATGATGAACTGGAAGGCCTGCTGTCATTGCATCTTCTTTGCCTTGAGTAAGCAGTACTTTGCATCCTTCCTAATAAAATAGGTTGCTTCAAAGAGCAGTTCTTTTCTGTAGCAGTTTACTTTTTGCAGGTATCAGATCACAGGTCCATTAATACAGCAAATCATCTGAGATCTGGGGAAACAAGTTTATGGCAAATAATTACTGTTGAATCAGTTCTGTAGTGTGACAAAGGGGTCAAAATCTCAGTGATTAAAACGTCTGTGTGTGTAGCTTTTTCCTCACCAGTGAAGGATTACAGAATACCAGTAAGCTTAGTTAGCCCATTCCTGCCATGGTTGAGCTGGTAATTAGGTTGGCCATGGGTTCCTAGGTGGAAGTTCAGTACTTAGGGGTGATGAATAGATCCTGCTGCTCCTGTGAGAAAGCACAAAGCCTGGCTGGACTGGGCTTGGGAATTGTAATTTGAGTGAACCTCTCATAACAGGATTTGGAAATTATGCTGGTTGGATCCCTAGGCCTTCTTCTGAACTGGTGGAAGTGGAGTGCCCAAGTCTGATTTGTGATGTCAAAATACTCCTGTTTGGTAGCCAGTTCTGAACACTTTGTCAATTGATGTTATATAGCGCTAAGTCTGCTTTTAATTCTTTTTCAAAATGCAGCCTATAGAGAGATTTTCTGATCATTTTAGTCACTAAAGCCAATTACAGCTGTCAGATGGAAGGATGTCATACACATTTTTTAAGGAAAATAAAAGAGCTACTTTAAACTCTTGAACTTTTAGAATATTTACTTGTAACTTTTTCCACAAATGCATTTGAACATAAAACATAAGTGGTGAAACTTTGGTTGTGACACTTATTTGTTTTTATCCCTAGCCAGATTAAAACTACACTTAATGGTAAAAATGAGTGGTTTTTGTTTTTTTTTTTAAGCATGAAGTCATATGAGTTGGTCCCTACTGGATTGGTATTCAGTTGTATAAGTTTTCTCTCTGAAGTATGTGTAGAATGTGATGTGTGCTAGTACATTTAGCTTATTTGTTCATCACCTATGTGCTAAATATGAATGTGTAAGACTGCTTTGTTTCCTTCAGGTAGCTGTATGTTGATATATATACAGTATTCCGCTCACTTCCCCCACTGACTCCTAGTTATTTGACTGTTATGAAAACTCAAGGTGTTTTGTGTGCAGATTTCTAAACATAAGCTCTAATAAATTTTTTTCTTTTTTTTTTTTTTTTTTTTACAGCAGCATAAAGAAGTGTTGAGAGCTGCTCTTAACCCTTCTGGAGTCCGAAGTCAAAAGGTAAAATTAAATGCCACTTTTGGGGTTTCTGAAGATGTTGATAGTGTAATTGTTTGGAAATGCTATTTCCCTATCACATTTGAACTGAGATTTCCCATGGGAGAAAAGCAGGGGTACAATAAGATGACTCAAAATATTATTAGATCTCGTTAAGAGCACCAGCATATCTGGGCCTAAATTATGCAGGTAAGTAACAATTGGTAAACTGCAATTATCTGTTTTACTTAATATAAAAACATTGGCGTTGGGAGTCAGTGGGACTTTCAGTAGAGTTTAATATTGCTAAGGATTTAATGATTTTTGTCTCACTATAACTTGATAGTTTTTATGATATATGAAGTTTTTTCAAATTACAGTAAGACAAATCCTGTAGCTCTTTTCTCAGGCAAGAATCCCTCAATGGGAGTTTTGCCTGACTGAGAACTGAATGAGGTCTAAATAATTAGCAATTAAAATATTCGGTTATTGTGCTACTGTATATAACAAAGCACTGGAGGTATTAAAAATTGCTAATCTCCTCCTTATTAAAATGTTAACTGCTAAGCATAATACAGCTTTGCATTTTCTATCATTTGTTCATGCAGTTCATTAGTAGAGGTGAAATGTTTGTGACAAATAGTCATTTGAACTTTTAAGAGATTGACTTTGTCGAGCAGAAGTGTGTATCGAAGCCATGATTTTTAGTCAAACGCTAAATGTATAGAGAGTAACTTTCTGTATAGAACTTCAGCATATTTACAGAGCAAACTAGGTGGTAAGCTACTTGTCAGGAGGTGGAACTAAACAGTTTGGGTATTCAATTAGTATTTGTTTTCATCAGCAGCTTCTTGTAATGAACTCAAATAAAGAAAGTACAGATTAAAGATTGTCCATAGAGTATACTGGGCAAGTAATCTGCAGTGAGAGGGTTGAGAGACTAGCATGTGAACAATTCAGTAATAGGTTAAGAAGGAAAGCTGGTGCATTTGTTCAGCTGTGCATCCAGCTCAGTTAATTAGCATGTGAACTGTTTGTTACTAAGATAGTCAAAATGAGGACCAGACTGTTCTCTCACCCTGTGTTACTGCACAAAAGAATAAAAATGTATATCCTCTCTCTTTTGGCACAAAGCAGCTGTAGCAAGATGTGATGGAGATAGAGAAAGGAGTGGTGAAAGAAGGTGATGACTAGTCTGTGAAAAAGGTGAATATAGTATTGCTGGAATAATCTGGTGATGGGTGAATTTCCCAAGGGAAGACAATCCCCTGAATACTGTTTCTCTCATAGCCTCTCCCTGGAGTAGATTTTGTTAACTCTTACCCCTAAAGATTTCTTCTAATCTTTCTGAAGTGCCATTCTAGGCCTGGGCATTTAATTGTTCCATGTAATGCTGTTGACAATTCAGGCCATGACTCTGCAAGGATTTACACATGTATTTCACTTACAGCATTATGAGTAATCTTATTGAAGTAGATGAGATTAATTGCAGGACATAAAGCTAAGCATGTATATTAGTCATAGCAGTAAAAGAGGTGTAGTTTTATGTATTTGTTTGTGTTGAGTGTGGAAAACTTTTTAAAGATACATAAATACATTGGATTTTCTATCATTTGTGTGGCAGTTAAAGAGGAGGTAGATTGTAGCTTTTCTGCTTGTTCACCAAATCCACAATTTTGTCAGGTTCTCAGCTGTAAAGTGTGAAAAAGAATAGACTGCTTTCATTTTCCTTTTTACATGCACAGTTAAACCTCCATCTAGAATGAGATGATCTTATAATTTATTATAGAGGAGTGAAGAGGACAGAAATCAAACAGGAAGATGTGTGCTTGTGTGGACTCTTGTTTATAATTTCATCAGGTTGGTACACACCTCAGACATTTTACTTAGTGATAAGATATGCAAATTGTTCTGGAGCCAGCAGTAATACTTTCACCTGAATGTCAAAACTGACAGGGATTTTTAAATCAAACCTTAACAACGACTTGTATTTTAAAGCAACTATTCTGAAGATATAACCAAGTGCAGGTCAGTAAGTGCAGAATTGTTTTCATACTTTACTTCATACTGTTGATTTCCTTCCTTTCTGGAGTAAGAGAGTTGCGGGCTTACCTGTAAGTGCTGGGTGTAACTATGGGCAACAGTGCAGAGGAGCTATAAATTTATGTGAAAGTATGCACTACAAACAGGAATGCAGAGTGAAAGTGAGGAGACTTACAAAATGAGATTTACCAGAGGTGATATCTCCTGGTTTTCCAGATGCCTGTATCACACCTTTCATACCTTCAATTTGTCTGTCTTCTCTCTTTGGTTTTAGTTTTATTGCATCTTCACTTTTATTGTGTCCTTAATTCAGAATGTGACAGTAGAAGCTTGTAGATACAGTGGAAAGTTTGGGTGATAGTTCTTCCTTGGGACTGAGGGCTAAAGTTGCTCAAAGCTGTAGATGTTAGCTGGGGTTTTGTTTTTGAGCATGCATATAATCACAGGAGAAAGGGTACCACTGAAAGTACAGCTTGGGATTTAAATGTTAATTGTGTTTATTTTTTGGAATCTTAGTTCAAGTCAAAGTCCACAGCTTATGATGAGATAATGGTTGAATTGTGTGCGTTTTCCTCAGCCTCGGTTCCTCTTCTTCCTTCTGTGAATGTCTGCACATAAATGCATCTAAACTCTTCCATCTGAAGTTTGCCAAGGGCTTTTACTTAGAGCTTGTTTTCTTCTTTTTGTTGGATTTACTGTGTTTATTAACCAGAAAGATATCTGGGCTGAAAACACTTAACAAAGGACAAAAACTTTTGCATTCCTGTTACTGTTTGTGAGTATATGTGTGGCTGCATGTGAGAGAAAGAGGTAATTGCTGAGATTATGAAAGATTACAATTTGCTCTTGATTACATGCCTAGTTGTTTGTTGTTTGATCTCTCTGCATTCTCTTATAACACTTGGCCACTGTGTCTGAATAAATCCTCATGTATTTCCCACTCTGGTCTGCATTGATGAGGCCTCACCTCACTGTGTGTGTTATGAGCACCATTATATAAGAAGGACAGAAGTTCATGAGAGCCTCCTAAGGAGGGCTCTGAGGATGGTGAAGAGTCTGGAGGATGAGGTGTGTGAGAAGCAGCTGAGGTCCCGTGGTGTGCTCAGCCCAGAGTAGAGGAGCTGAGGGGAGGCTTCATGGTGGCTGCATCTCCTCACAGGGAGTGGAAGGGCAGTGCTGAGCTCTGCTCTCTGTGATAGTGACAGGGCCGGAGGGAACAGCATGGAGCTGTGTCAGGCAAGGGGCAGGTGGGGGTTAGGGACAGGTTCTGCACCAGAGGGCAGTGGGCATGGCCCCAAGTGCCAGAGTTCAAGGAGCATTTGGACACTGCTCTCAGACATAGAGTTTGGATTTGGGCTTGTGCTGTGCAGGGCCAGGAGTTGGACTCAGTGATTCTTGTGTCTCTTCCAACTCAAGATTTTCCATGATTCAGTGATGGGTGAAAATGTCAGTTGCTGTGGTTTGCACCAGCCACTTACAGGTGAAATTTAGCTTTCTTCATTGAAATACTAACAACATTCTTGTTTTTGTACAAGATGGAAGGAAGGATTTGTGTTTGTGATTAGAGAGATGTGCTGTCTATGCAGTGTAAGTCCCATAACATATGCTTTGAGAACTGATTCCCATAGGTCATGGGGTCCTCAGAAGTACTCCTTGTGGAAAAGGACTTCCCAAATTCTCAAGACTTCCTACTTAACGCAAATTTAGGCCACTGAAGAACACTTTGTTTATAGCATCTAGCACTAGGACCTACACTGATGTGGATATTTAATTCCTACCAATTGGAACAGAGGCACTTGAAAACAATTAAAGTAAATGAAAAATCCATACACAGTGCAAAGCCTTTCAAGGGGAAAGTGAGTTTATTGAAAGAAAATTTGTTTTTTTTTTTAAATACTTTCTTTCAAGGTCATCTTAAATAAGCAGTAAATGCTCTTGTTGCAAATAAAAAATGAAGCTCAAACTTTGATTTTGTTTTCTGCCATGGCTGGAGAAGTTACATCGTTGATAGGTAGAAAAGGCTGAATTTGGTTTCCCAAAGCTGACAGCATGAGGTAATGTATTGTCTCACGGCAAAATGTTGAGTGAGGTGTCAGTGAGAGAAATACAGTGGGTATTATGATATGTTCGCCCTTGATGCACTATTTGAAAAGAATTTATAAGACATAATAGAACTTTGAAAGAATTTCTGGAGAGCTGCAAGGTAAAGCACCAATGGAGGGGGAACAGCCATGATGATTTTTTTTCCCCCTGGTTGGCTAGAGGGATACTCATAGTTTAGTCTTTCAACTAAATGGATGCCCTTTAACTATCTGATCCAGTATTAATACCAAGACTGCTCTTTACAATGCTGATACTTGCCAGTTGCCATTAAAGTTGTTTACTTCATGCTGTTTAGAAAATAATGGCTTATAGCTGATACCAATAACCTTATTAGCCTTACCAAAAACTGTGTACGTATTTGATGAACAGTGATATTTGTCATGTTTATTCAACATCAAGCTTAACAGAAGATCTTTCCTATTTCAAGTTTCTTCATCAGATGTTAAGTCCAGGAGGGGGAATTAATCTACTTTATGTTGGCATTAGGTTAGCTGCTGTATTTTTTCTGTGCTGAGTTTGATTCCAGGGATCCAACAGCATTCCTGAGGGAGAGGAGAGAGCAGCATCACAGACTGCACTTCTGCTGCTGTACCTGCCACGAATAATAGCCCACTGGCGTAGTTAATCATTACACTAACTTTTTCCTGTTCCTTCATAGCTGATTGCTGCCCAGAGGACATGGGTTCCAACAGTCCAGCTGTCAACACAAAATTCAGTAGTGTGTATTTGTTTACCTGTGTATATACACAGTGTTTTGCAGCAGATATTGTGGCAAAACTAACAATGCAAGGTCAGTGTGTATACTATTCTATACAAAAACAGAAGGTGGGAGAGAATGTTTTCTTTTGGTAAAGACATTTGCAGTGTATCTAATCAGCGTGCGAGCAGAACGTGTCCTCATTTAGTGCTATATGAGTGGAATTGCAGGGTGTTAAAACTTTCGTTCTTCAGTGATTTGGGTTGATGAGAGGTGAACTGTAAAAGGGAGTGAGTGGTAAATCTTCTATCTGGTGGCACAAGATTTCCTCTTCAAAAGTTACTGTCTCTCACAAAGTTCCATAGGTATATCTTTCACTAAGTAGTATGCTGTAATCCTTTCTAATCTCCTGCTCTCCTTCTTTGCCTTTCGTTCTTTTTCTCCCTCCCTTTCTCTCTCCTCTGTCTCAACATCTCCCTCTTTTTCTCCCTACCCCCTCTTTCTATAGATGGACATATGGTTGTTAGAGCTGATTCAAATGTTTGTATGGTGACCCTATGGTGGGGCTGCTGAACAACTTCCCGTGTGCCTCGTTCAAGTTTGCAAACTGTCCAGCTGAGACAGTGCTAAATTAGGCAATACTATCAATAGCAGAGCAGCAGCATTATCAGCAATGTGAACCAAACCCCTCTTCTTCCTTTACCAACAGATTAAATGGCAGACAACAAAATGAGAGACAGCAAGGCATGAACAATAGTGTGAGCTGGACCGTTTACATGGCAGCAGCAAGCACATCTTAGTGCCAAGTAGATGATACAGACCATTCTGACTCTGAAAAACAGCTCTGAGCCCATTTTAGCCATTCCCCCTAGTTGTTTTCAGTCAAACCTGTATCATTTTTATTGATATTAATAGGATTTTGGGGATAATGCAGGTCCCTTTGCCTTCAGAAGGCATGTCTTCAGGATGGCAGAGAGAATTCACACATGTAGGCAGAGTCTCTTCTGAGAGACAAGAAGGTGAAACTTCTGTTTTTTTTCTGCAACAAATCAATGTCGAAGAAAACAATCAAACATTGCTACTCAGTCACTCATGGAACATGTTCAATTCATTGGGAATTTTCATTTGACTTTTTAATAATCTGTATTATGGTCATTTGCAGAAATTGGACCAAAAACATTCTGTCCTTTGAATTAAAATGTTTACAGTGATGTTTATAGGCATATGCAAATGTTCTTTATGAGAGGGCATTGTCCCAAGATCCTAGTACCCATTTCTAAGAGAATTCTTGTTAGTTATGTTCTAATGATTTGATTGGTAGGTGGTTAAAATACAGTGTTTGAGTCCTGAGCGCTTGCCTGGCATGTGAACACAAAGTGAGCCATTTCAGTATATACCTTAAGGCTCCTTGAGATTCTGGAGGCTGCCAAACTGTAGGCAAGCTCCTCAACCAAGACTAGAGAAATTCATTTGCATCACTGGTCTTCAAGGGAAAATGTCTTCATCTCTGTTGAGACAGAGAAGCAGAGATTCTTGAATTCATGTGGTGGCGACTGAGCTTCCGTAGATCTTGGGGGGGGAAAAAAACACCATGTAAGCAATCTCACCTTCCTACAGGGCTCTTCAGAAAAGTGTGTGGGGCTTTATCCAGCCGGGTGTCTGGGGAGGGGAGCTGCACAGGTTTTTGTAATAATGCACACATCTGTCTTTCTCTGAAGGAGATCTTCTTATGGTTTGGAGATCTCCCTGTTGAGTTTTGAGGAGACACACACTTGTACATACACTGAACATCGGTGGCCTGCAGGTAATCCTTTTATCTCTAATTTAGGAAGTCAGTAAAGTAGGCTCAGTTACCCAAATTTTGTTTATTACACTAACTGAAACTCAGTGGTAGGTGAGAAGCAGCATGAATATGCACTTTCCTGCTATTGACCACTTGTGTTAAGTGCTATTTGCATTCTCTGGTTATTTTTTTCATACCATATGCTTTAAATTTAATTGTTTAAATTTCCCAGATCCTTAGAGTTAGTTTAACTCATTAAGTTAAACTACCTGCTGGATTTCATACTCAAATGGTAAAAAGACCCTTCCTACTTTTGCTCCTTTCTTTGATAGAAATCCTTCTCAGTTCTCTGAAAAAAATACATGTGCATGTAAATAATTTTCATCTCATAGTGCAGTCCATGTTTATCTGAATATCTGTCTTAAGTGGCAAAGAATATACTGTCACTTTGAAAGCAGATAGCTTTGCTTTTCTGATATGTAGCTATTAATTTTGCAGCATGGTTAGGCTTGTGTTTAAATGTTTAGATCACATTTTTTTCTGGAACACATTATTGAAAGGGAAAGACCTCAGTTACAAAATCTCATTTTTCTATTAAAATCCTTATTCTGAGCATTGAGTGCTGAGGTTATGTTTTGGCCCACTGTAGAATTAATACATGTAAGCCTTAACAAAGAGACCTGAGCTTAGGTTTTGAAACCTCTACGCTCAGGCCATGTTGGTCTGGATTTAGCTTCCAGAATCGGAGTTTTGCCTTTGGATAAAATTGTACTTCAGTTACTGATACTTTAATACTCAAATAATTGGGTGTTTTTTTTTTTTTTAAAAAAAAGTGATTTAGCTAAAGGTTTCCCCCCCCTTTTTTTTTTTAAAAAAACAATTTTCTAACTGGTGATCTCTTTCTTGAAGTCTCACCGATGGCAAAAATAAGGAGGGAATGTGTAGACTTGTGCAGAGTGCTCACGAGGCCAAAAAAGAAAACTAAGAGCAACCCCCCTAAGCTATGTCTAAGTAAACTTCACATTTCTGTGATACGAACAGAATGCAGGATTTGCTTCTTAGTGCTTTGGAAAAATCAAGAGAACTAACTTTTCCATTGACAGAACAATTTGTGTGTGTGTTCCAGTTCTGTTTCTAACTGGAAATCAAACTACTTTTTTTTAGGCATTTCTCCTGCATGCTTAGTCCTTCATGTACACACATAAAAAAGCACACGGATTCATGCATCCTAGGGAATTATAGACTTAGGAAGGTACGGTTTTCATAGGTTGTTATAAATATGTATAAAAAATTTCCCATTGTGTGAATTTCCCAAGGGGTAATACATGAAATCACAAAGGAAAATGCTACAGCAAAAAAGTAATGAAGTAAACTAAAATCTGGATTATCCTTTTAGGGAGTTACAGGCTCAAGTATCAGCATGACGCAGAAATGAAAAATGGAGCAGCAGGAGTCTAGCAGTTTTTGGATCTGAGGTTTTGGTTTTGATGTTCTTCTAGCATGGAGTTATAGTATGATGTTGGCACGGTCTCCAATTTTCTTGAATCTTTATAGTTGTGGAAAATACCTGCTTGTGAAATACAAGTGAGATGAGAAGTCTTCATTGTTTAGCTTAACTTCCTTTAAAGCATTATTTGTTAATGCAGCTTTAGATGCGCTAAACAAATGTAATCACTCCTGGGGATGATCTCTTCAAACTGGGAACAAGTGCTTTTTTCCATTTAATGTTTTTAGCTAAGAGGAGGGGCTTAGGGAATGTCTGTTATTTTTTTTTTCCCTCTAATATACTGCATACACTAAAATACCAGATGGTAAAACTTTCTCCTAACACGAAACTGCTATTGTTTCAAGACTGTTCTACTCCCACAGAATCCGTGTTGAAACAGGTGCCTCACTTGCTTGGCTCTCCTGGAGCACTTTTATGCATTAAAGCACCGCGCATACAGTGCACAGTGGCACTATTAACAGTGCAGAATGAGGCTGGGAGAAAAACTCATATAGGGGCTGCACACCTAGGTGCACTTAGTAAACAGAGACAGTTATCCTCATTAAGCATAATTAAACCTAATATTGACTGTAAACTGTTACTTACCTTAAACTTCTCTGCAGACATTGTGGAGAAGGGATTAACTTAGCAGATAGGTACACTAATTACTACCTTCTTCACATTAAAGTTACCATCAGGAAGGCCTATATTCATAAATAAAACATAGTAGGGGATGAGAGACTGAGAAATATGTAAATTCATTTGCAGAAAAAAGACCAAATTAAAAAAAGAAAGTTGAGTGATGCTACTGGAAGCAAAATGGCACTCTAGCTAATTACCATGAAAAGTATGATAAATCATGGACGTGTATCCTTGACTTCTGACTGATAGAGCCTGCAGAGTGCAGTCTCTCATGCGTAGCTGCCTCTGACTGATTTAAACCCATACCACTATTGAGTTTGATGGGAAAGCACGAAATTGTGTTATTTTATTTCCTTGGGTATTGTTGCTACCTCTTTTTCCTAGAAATGACTTGCAATTATTGTGAAAATACAGTCTGATTTCTTGTCTGCAGAAGAATTGTTGTTTGATGCAATTGACAAACAAAGGCTCCGAAGATGGTCGAGTTATGTTTTAATAGGTATATTTTCAAATGCAATTGATCTGGTATATTGAGACAATTAGAGAAATAAAATAAAATGTCAAAGGAGGGGCTGCCTCTGCTTTGGCATATTTATTCTCAGGGAAGAGATCTTGTGTCTCACAGCCAAGATCAAAAGTTAGAAACAATTTTATTTATGAATTTGTTTATTTTCCTGTAGAATTTTAAGTGAGTCGCACCACTTCTTCAGGTTTTTGATCTCTTTCCGAATTTCATAGTCTTCTGCACTTTACAATCCCTGCAAATGGCTGAACACACTTATCTAGGATTACTCAGACGAGAGAGAGGCTTCCAGGATGAGGCCATACTATATGCTGTCATGTCACTGCTGCTACTGTCTAATCCCGTAAACACTTTACGTTTGAATACATAATAATTACATGATTGCTATTTGTGGGGTATTTTCTGTTTTCCTACTATATCTGTCCAGAGTACTTTCTGCTCAGATTGTTTCAGAATAAAAGTCCATTCTGCTGAGTTAGTTCATGGCAGAATAATGGGAGTATGGACCTAGCTTTATGAGCCACTGCCTAAGCCCCGTGTACAGGGAAAAGTTGAGTATGCCAATGTTTTGGACTCTAGGTGGAAATTTATCATCACACTGGCATTTCTAAGTGGATATTTTATCACAAAATTATTATTGGCATCTATTATCCTTTAGCTTTTTATGAACTTGCATCACTGGGCACATCAGAGAAGAAAAATCTAATATCTGTGATGTTCATAGTTTCACTGAAAGAAGTGAGACAAGTTAATTTACTAGCTGAAGATCTGCAGCTACTACACAGCGAGTATCTTATTTTAGTTTTCTTTTTTCTTTGTTTCCTTTCTCTTTTCAGTTTCTTTTCTTCTAGAAAGATTTATCCCCTGTAATATTAATGAGGTGTGCATGTAGGAATATGTACTTTCCAGATACTGGTATTATGCTTCAAGAAACAATACTAAGTAATTAACAGTATTTTCCTGCTCTGGTAACCTTTATTCTTCCTCTATAGCTCTCTATATAGCCAACTGCAGTGTGTACTGATGTTATCTTATCCTTTCAGCGGTTTCACTGAGTTTTGACAGAATTGGCTTCAAGTAAATGTATCAGAATTACATCTTAGGGCTGCGGATTTACGTAGCCGCATTCTGTAGTGACGTGTACAGATGTAAGTTTGTCATGACATATAGTAAATACAGGAGGTACTCTGTGAGCAGTAGTGTCAATTATTACCACATAGAAAAGTCAAAGGCTAAAGGAAGAACAATGCGCTAGAGTAAACAGAAGTTTTAGACGCTAGGTTGTTCCAGCATAAGGAATATCTGCATCTCTTCTCTTGTTCAGAACTATGGAAATGTGTGGAGCTTTCACCTGGGATTCACTTTTGAGGAGCCATTTTCTGTCTGCTTCGTTGGGAAGATTCAAAACAATTCTGTGATGAGTTGTTGCTTATTTTTTTTTCCTGTTTCCCTTCCATATCTTTTCAAAGGGAGAAAAGAGGGCTCATTGGAGAGGAAAAAAGGAAACAGACTTGAGATGTGAAAGTTGTAAGGCTACTTAGTCTGTATATGTCTTTTCATTATCAAGTTTCTTGGCCAGATTTCTCTAGGCTTACTATTTTGATCTCAGGGAATCTTGGTCCCACTGCGTCTCTAACAGTAGACAGTTTAAATGCTGAGCAAGGATTTCACTATTTGGCCAGTTACTAACAGCTGCATGCTTTTTATAAATGGAAATAAAAATTGGGTTTATCAGCTTTCTGGGGAAACATTCAAAACTAATTTTTGATAAATAATAAATATTAGAAAAGTTTCATTAACATAAGAAATGGGAATATAAATGCCAACCATGCTTTTGGGATGGGAAGATACTATTGTACTTTTTGTTAGCACCCTAAAACAAAATTGGATTCATTCCTCTCTTCTGCACATTCAGCTGATGTCCACTGGGCACTTTACGTTCACTGGACACAATAATAATTGATCTTTTTGATCTCTTTTCCAGCTCATTCCCTTTGGTCTTTTTAATTGTGCACTTGATGATTCTAGCAAAACAGTTATCTAATAATATGCTTGAATCCCAGTCATCTGCAAAGCATAGGCCAAATTCTTTGAATTCATACTCAAGCAAAATTTCCACTGAAGCCAAAATTAGAAGCTTTGTTTCTTTGCAGATTTTCTTCAGATAAATTCCCTACTTACGTTCTTCCACTGTGGTAACAATGACCACACACATTTGTGGATGGTTGTAAAAGTTGGATACAGATAAGCCATTTAAAAAAAAAAAAAAAAAGCAGATATTTTTGAGGGTTTTTTTTAGGGAAAGACACATCTCATTTAAGCAATAATATTTCTTAAATAATAGCCAAATGGAGTATTTCAAGATCTAAATTTCCATTTTCCTCACAGCTGGGTCCTAGGACAGACTCAAGGCAAAATGACAGAGTGTAGACCTATCTCTGCCAAGAATAATATGCGGAGATTAGGGGGTCAGACTTTTAAAGATAGATGGTACTCTTCGTGTGAGTTTAAGACACATTCTTAATCAACCAGTTTAATTTTATTTGAATTAAGCAGAATGTGTCTGTTTAAAATTCTCTTACGTTTTCTACTGGATATGTAATAGGTTTTGAACCTTTTTATCATGTGGATCATATCTGCTGCAGAAGATATGCTCAGCTCTGAGGAAGTCCATCATTTCTTTTTCTTCATCCAAAGTTGTTCCCTGTGGAATGCTCTCAGGAATGATAGTAATAGAGCTTCCATCATTTTCCTTCATTTGTAATATTGGAACTCATAGCAAGTGTGCTAGGCTGCTAAGACATTTTATCACAGAGGGATTTTTAAAAAAGATTCGGAGTACATTTCACCATTATCCTGGCATCTTCCCTGTGTGTAAACAGGCACCTTGGGGGAAATTCAGCTATCATGTGACTCCTTACTTCTCAGTTGCAGATTTTGCTCCTCTGTGGGTCAGTTCAGCAAGTTTCTGAAAGAAATTCCTTGTTGACCTGGGGCCTGAGAGAAGAGAGGCCGCTACTGCTTTTTTTCCATTACTAGCCAGGGGGAAAAAAAAAGTGGTTCTTTCTCATCAGCAAGCTGTTTTAATGAGAGCTAGAGGGAGTTATGCTATGAGTATGGGTGGGGGAAAGATTGTAAGAGAAAGCTGAAGACTACCATTTTGGAATGGATGAAGAGAGGAACTTACAGGAACTCCTCCAAACGAGGACAGAATTTCCTTGTTATTATAAGTACATTCAGCTACTTGTCTATTGGCGTATTAAGTACCACTATGTATTGAGCAGAGAAATCTGAAGTTAGTCCTTTAAAAGCCTTGCAAATCAGTGTCTGCTGCTGCTTCTGTTTCCTATTCATCCCTTTACATTTTCCTGTTTACTGTTATCATTTCCCCATATGTTGTCTTCTATAATGTTTCCTTCTCTCATTGTTTCCCTTGTTTCTTTGTTTCCTGTTTCTCAGTAACTCTTCTCTTTTGTGGCTAAATCCCCAAATTTCTTGGTTTGTCCTTACGCAAGCAAAATTCCTGTTGAGGTCAGCCAAGCCAAGGACTTCTCTTCTCATGGTTTAGCCTTCACTTGACAGCAGGTAATTATATTATCTCCATAGCAAACTCTTCGTATTTTGAGACACATACTTCAGCCAGTAAAAAAAAAAAGCCATTTCGTTTAGATTTACTTTTAGAAATGTCACTGAATCACAGATTAGAATCTTTTACCTATTTAAAGACGAAGATGGAAGTTTGCTTGTTTAATGTTCAGTAGGATCTCAGTGTTGAGTGTCCAGGGAGTAGGAAGTGCTTAAAGCAAATAACTTAGGAACTGAGGAGATAATTATATATGAGAGGGAATATGGAAAGGAAAGAGAATGCAAATGCAGACAGGCCAAGACTGACTCAGTACCACTGAATAATTCCTCATTTGCCCCTCCCTCAAACACACAGATAGTAACCCTCAATAACCTATTTGCATTAAGGAACATTTTGATGCATCTAAAATGTTGAGGGAGTTGATGATTACTTTTAGCAGATGTCTGAGTGTCTGAGCCCACCCTTGGTCTTTAAGATGTCAACCTATGCTCTTTTGTGCTGAGTAGAAAGCAGGAAATAGTGTTTCATCGGTGTAGAGTGGTATATATTTGGGGGTATAGAAATTCCTGTAAAGTTTATTTCTGCAGTGCAGTGGAGCAGATGAGAGTTTTATACGAAGTGTATGAACTATGAGCATCAGGCTGCTGTGAAAGAGTAGTCAAAACCAAAGTGCCATTGTCCATAATGAGTCTGACACACTGTTTTTCCCTTTCCTGAAACTAACAGTGACCACTCTATCAGGAGATCATGAAATGGACAGTGTTGGTGTGTGAGGCAAAATTCTCAGTGTGGTGTCAGAAGTCCAGTCTCCCTATTCCAGCTGACTATAGGTATAGATTTTTGATGCAGTAGCTTCTGGCATTTTGTGGATGTTGCATAGCTACTAGGTGCTTTGGGGTTAACAACTTTTAAGTATTTTAATCAGGGAAAATGAGAAATGGTGTATCCTGTGTTTGGAATGACTACCAGTGACTTGTGGAACTGAATAAAAATGGATGCTAGTAGCTATACAGCCATCAAAATGAGCTTGGATTGCCAAGTGACTCTTTCACTTTCTATGGTGAATGGTGACTCTAAATAAGAAGTGTTTCCACCCCTGCCTTGAGGTTATGAGATCTGGATATCTAGTAATTAATGCCACTGTATCATTTTTTTTAACTGCTACAGAAATACAAAATCAGATGCTCAGATGGCTTCCGTTGGCTTAGCTCCACTGAAGGCAACAAAATGTGATGCCAACTTGTACCAGCTGAGGATCTGGCCCACAGTTAAAAGATAAAAAGAAAAAAAAAAAAAAAAAAGAGACAGGCTGCCAATATGGCAGGGAACATATTGAGATTTATGGTAGTGACTTAATCAGTAAAAAGTTCTGCTGGAAGTGATTATCTCTCTGCACATTCACGTTAGTCACTTGAGCCAGAGACATTCAAAGCTGGAGCACTACCTGTATGGTCATGTTCCCACTTTGCACCCTCTCCCACTCTCTGCACTGTGAAACACTGAGAGCATCCTGCCTCACCCACTGTTTTCTGGTTGGCTCTGTCTTCACAGGTCGACCACACATTGTTGATGTCTGGAGAAAAATAATCTTTGGGGCCCGGCAGTTTCCTCACTTGGTCCCATCTGGGGATCTTTGTGACTCGTAACATGAAGTTGAGGAAGAAGCTCTCTTCTGCTCTGAAGTGTTTGCCTATGCAACTATCTTATCAATGACTTGGAATTTGACCTACGATGTGTATGTCCAGCTGCTTTTGTATTACACCCTAGAAGTACATATTTAAGAAGGATAAACTTCCAGAAGTAGAATTATTTAAATATCTAAAGCCTACAAAGTTTGTTGAGTTTTAAACATGTAATGAATTTGCTCTTCTGTGCTCTAAAAAAAAAAATAAAAATAAACTAATCATTAAAACATCTCCAGATGTAAAGCTCAGCTGCAGATTTTTAAGAAGTTTCAAAGGAAGCTTTGAATGACAGTCAGTCTCTTACCAGGATATATTTTCCTGCACTTCAAAGTAAGAGTGAATCTTCTGTGGCATTTGTATCATGTAGGTGCTGAAAATAATGCTGGGGAGGCAGGACACAATGTTCCTCTCTATTTGTCTTTCACGTTCCTAATTATTATGTATTCCAAGGAATTGCAATACCGTAAGTGAAAAATTGTTGTCTGTGTTACAAAGAAATACAGAGCCCTGTCCATTTCTTACTGAGGTCAGTAGAAAGATTCCTGTTGCAAATTTAAGCTAAAAGCATGTAGTATCTTCAAATTCAGCATACTGTAGGTATGATGATTGTAGCTGATTCACTTAAACAGTACATGGAAACACTTAAGCATAATGCAAAGTGCTTATAAGAAAGGTATGACTTGTATTAACACATGGCAATAAACCTTTCAAGCAATACTTATATTCTCAGTATTTTTCAGATCTTCCAAAGCACTTTAAAAGTTTCCAAATGGAAATACATTTTTTCTAAAGAACCTTAGAGTTGTTATACAAAGTATCATTATCCCCATGTGATAGATGGGGAAACTGAAACACAGAATGGTTAAGTAACTTGCTCAAGGTTGTAGAGCAATTCATTGCCAAGCTGGGGATAGATTGTTTCTTGACATTGAGTGTTCCCTGCGCTATTCTAGGGCTTCCCGGTGTTAAAGAAATGCTACGGTACTTCTATGGTACAATTTAAAGAAGCAGCTCAACTAGTTGTCTCATCTTTGCAAGTCTCTCGAAAAAGCACTGAGATAGTTGAACATCTCTATTTGCTGACATGACCCTGTATAAGAAAACCGTGTTTTTACACACACACAAGCACACACACAGGAGAAGAAGACCAAATGCCATCTTAGACTTGCCTGGGACTACAGTCACAAACAGAGGGCAGATTTGGCCTGAAAAGATATTGAGTTGAAATTCTTATAAATGTACTTTAGCCTTCCAAATACTGTTCCCTTATCTTGGACCAGAACAGAAGGTTAGTAGGAGATGGATGTCCCTAGTTATAAATAATTGTGACAACAACTAGCAGTACGGTGCACTTGAAAGAACAGCTAAGTCTTGCTGCAAAACGAATCCTAACTACAGAAATGACAGCCTGCATGGTGCTGTGGATGGAGGGCAGCTTGTAGTGCTATTCAGTGTAATAATACTTGCTTATGTCATTCAGCTCAGAGTATCCCACAGTTTTGTAAATATCTTCAGGAAAGCAATATAATGTTTCTCATTCTGGTATTATTTCTTAAATAATCACAGTTGGTGTAAGAGGACCTAATTGATAAGAAATCTGAAGTCGGATTATAGCACCTCTGGGGCAGGATATAAAATCAATATTTTTTTTAAATGACAGTGGCTTTTACCTTACAGTAGAGTGTTGGTACATTTGTGGTCTGGCTGGCACCAGTAAAGCCTATAGTTAATTCAGTTTCTTATTTTACTGAATCCACTGCGGAAAAGGATACATTCTCTTTCAGATTCTTTGAAGCTTAGCTGAGGCTCAGTGCCTTGATGTAATTTTAAGGAAGAAGGGGATAACTTTATCCGAAGATTGTTGCCAAAATACTTCTGGCAATTTCTAGAATCCCTGCTTAGAGTTTAAATATTTTTTTGGATTGATTTTTGCCATTAATCTCCATCACAGTGAATACTTTGTCCTTTGACAACCTAAGAAATGTCTTTGTCCACCATTTGGTCAATAGCAACTGTGGAGACAAATCTGAGCTGTGTTTACTTTGTGATCCTTCCTAAGTGCTTTCACTGTTGCCATGTCAGTGTTGGCCTTAAAGTAGACATTCTCCTGGGCCAAAGACCCAGTTTGCCCTCGCATCAGATGCCCCATTGTTACTTCTGGTGATGAGTAACATTATATGTTGTATTTTGACAAGGTTACTTGTCAACTTGGTCCTTGTAGCTGAATATATCTGCATCTGGAATGAATAGGTATTTTCTTTTGAGAGTTTCATTCTTTTTTAAATGGGAGGTGGTTTTGTTGTCACTGTGTCTTCACCGGAGGTCCCTGTTTATTTGCCAAGCAATGTGATGCATTGGATATTGTCAGTCTGATTCCTATAGTGTCTTGTCAATAGGCACTTCATACTTGCGCATCTTTAGAACTGGAGGTACATTAGGAGGAATCAAAAGCTTGCCTCTGTGTGTGTCACCTGCAGATAGTGTATCATCGCAGGCACATAGAAGGAAAGATCGCACTCTGCACTTAACACAGAGAAACCTGAAGTAACTTGTGTTACTATCTCACAATCTTGGAATCACATGAATAAAGCTGAAGTGGCAGTAAGTAAAATGTCTTCTTGGAGCGTTGTTACCATGTATGCTTTCTGAAGTCTATGCAGACAAAAGAGATAAGAAGCTTTCCTGCCACTGACATTTTTTGCTGAAATAATTGGTTTACCAAGTCAAGAAGAAAGTAGCTTAAAAGAAGCTGATAAATGAGCCTGTGTTAAACATTTCCGTAGAGTTTATAGTATTATACTCCCCAGCCTCTTGCCTTTGCTAGAATTGCCTATGGCTTACCTGATGGAAAATAAACCTGAGACCCATAGCATGAAGTGGGCTTCCTGTCAAGAACCTTCTACTCTTACTATTGAGCTCTGACAGTGGATAACCTATGGCAATGGTGTCCACAATAATTATGTGCTACCAACAGCTATCTTGAGAATGAGTTTAAGAAGAGAGCAGTTGTTTTGCCCAGGGAAATTTAGATTAGATGCAAAACTGAATTTTTCATAAGGCCTTGTTTTTACCTAGCTACGAATGTTTCCTTAGCACAAGTGAAAACTTTACACATTTTAGCTCAAACTGTACTCTACTAAGCCTCCTACATTTATACCCATCTTCTTGGCAGCTGTCCCAAAATATGTTTGGGTTGAGGCATTACACATTACATTTGGTGAAGCTTTAGCATTCCCTGTTGCTCACATCAATCCTTATTTCTGTTTGCTCTTGTAATTTACAGTTAATGAAAATTCTAAGTTTACCTTTGTTTTTGTTGGCGTCTGTACAAGAGAACTCTTTAGCCTTTTCAGCTTCCCATCCAAATGGAAAGCTGAATCCAAAATGNAAAAACATGCCAAAAAAATATTAAACGAGATTTGCATGAGGTAATTTTACTGTCCTTATTTATCATGGCTTCAGCTTTCTTTTCAAAATTATTTTTATTTTTATTTTTTTCTGATGTTAACTAAATTGAAATTAACTCAGAGAGGGTAAGGCTAATTTTCATAATTTACACAAGTGGGCCCAGATGGGGGATAGTTAGAGCCTGAGACTGGCCAGGTGGTACAGGCAAAAAGCCTTCCAGCATTTAAGATCTGCTGTCGTAATGGAGAAGCTGGTGGCATCAAAGATTGTGAAGTTCTTGCGGTATGGTTTTCTTTCTTTGATTTCTGCATGAGTTGTTGTACAATGTAAGTTTTATTTGTAGGTTTTCATGTATTGGAGGAGACGTGTGAAGGAGAGTGGTTACTTTAAAGAAAAAGCTTTCTTTTGAAGAAATAACATTGTCTAGTTACTCTAGCATTGTAGCTCTGGTTGATCCTGAAGTAGTCAGCAGCGTGCTTCTCAGTGTGGAAGGATAAACAAGGTTCACCTGTGAGTTGGAGTTGTATGGAAGAGCCACTAAGTGAAGATTTCCTTGCAAAGGAGAACGTGGGATTGTGTTGTGCTTTTGCTAGGCTGTAGATCTGAAGTGAAGGCTTTGACAATACTAACAAGGTGTGCAAAGGGAAATCTTTCTTTAACGGGGAACTTGTTCGTGGATATGGTTAAAACAAACTTGGAAACCTTTGAAGGTTTAGTTTTTGTGTAGTGAATGGCAGAATATTATACTCTTCTAACAAGCATATATCATTTCATTGCTATTTACACTGCTCCTTGATCATCCTTCTCCATTCTTGAACTATCTTTATGTATGTAGCTGTCACAGAAGACTTCCATTTGCTCCCTTGCATCTGACAAAGACTCTAAGCAGGACAGATTCTGATTGTTGACTCTGAGAGTAGATTTTAGCCCAATTTACATGGATCAGATTTGGCGTGTTATCCTATCCCAAGTGTCTGTTCAGTGAAAAACATGCAATTCTCTGTTCTTCCTGTTGTTTTGTTTGCCAGCAACCTGGCAAGCAAAACTCTTTCCAAGTCCTGACCTGGCCGGTGGCTATTTGAGGGCATAGAAAAAGGGAAAATAAATAGCAGTTAGTGGTTTTTGGACTAGTCTAACTGTATAAGGACTGAGAGTTATATGTGGCAATTCATTGTCACGTTTAAGAAGCGCGTTGAACTAGCCACCACACCTTTTCTATAACTGTGGGGTAAAGGCTTCATTTCTGTCCGTAGGGGGAAGCATTTTCTCAACAAGGACAATAAGATTGTTAAAAGATGTGGGAGTAGGTCAGCTAGTGCCTACTATGTGGACCTGTAGCCGTAAGAGTCTTTCTTTCGCTTTATAGTGATCTGGCTGTAATATTGTGTGAAACCCATGCTGATGCTAAAAGCAGTGTGAATTGTATACATCTCGTACATCAGTTTCACAGTCTTANCTGCCAATATGGCAGGGAACATATTGAGATTTATGGTAGTGACTTAATCAGTAAAAAGTTCTGCTGGAAGTGATTATCTCTCTGCACATTCACGTTAGTCACTTGAGCCAGAGACATTCAAAGCTGGAGCACTACCTGTATGGTCATGTTCCCACTTTGCACCCTCTCCCACTCTCTGCACTGTGAAACACTGAGAGCATCCTGCCTCACCCACTGTTTTCTGGTTGGCTCTGTCTTCACAGGTCGACCACACATTGTTGATGTCTGGAGAAAAATAATCTTTGGGGCCCGGCAGTTTCCTCACTTGGTCCCATCTGGGGATCTTTGTGACTCGTAACATGAAGTTGAGGAAGAAGCTCTCTTCTGCTCTGAAGTGTTTGCCTATGCAACTATCTTATCAATGACTTGGAATTTGACCTACGATGTGTATGTCCAGCTGCTTTTGTATTACACCCTAGAAGTACATATTTAAGAAGGATAAACTTCCAGAAGTAGAATTATTTAAATATCTAAAGCCTACAAAGTTTGTTGAGTTTTAAACATGTAATGAATTTGCTCTTCTGTGCTCTAAAAAAAAAAATAAAAATAAACTAATCATTAAAACATCTCCAGATGTAAAGCTCAGCTGCAGATTTTTAAGAAGTTTCAAAGGAAGCTTTGAATGACAGTCAGTCTCTTACCAGGATATATTTTCCTGCACTTCAAAGTAAGAGTGAATCTTCTGTGGCATTTGTATCATGTAGGTGCTGAAAATAATGCTGGGGAGGCAGGACACAATGTTCCTCTCTATTTGTCTTTCACGTTCCTAATTATTATGTATTCCAAGGAATTGCAATACCGTAAGTGAAAAATTGTTGTCTGTGTTACAAAGAAATACAGAGCCCTGTCCATTTCTTACTGAGGTCAGTAGAAAGATTCCTGTTGCAAATTTAAGCTAAAAGCATGTAGTATCTTCAAATTCAGCATACTGTAGGTATGATGATTGTAGCTGATTCACTTAAACAGTACATGGAAACACTTAAGCATAATGCAAAGTGCTTATAAGAAAGGTATGACTTGTATTAACACATGGCAATAAACCTTTCAAGCAATACTTATATTCTCAGTATTTTTCAGATCTTCCAAAGCACTTTAAAAGTTTCCAAATGGAAATACATTTTTTCTAAAGAACCTTAGAGTTGTTATACAAAGTATCATTATCCCCATGTGATAGATGGGGAAACTGAAACACAGAATGGTTAAGTAACTTGCTCAAGGTTGTAGAGCAATTCATTGCCAAGCTGGGGATAGATTGTTTCTTGACATTGAGTGTTCCCTGCGCTATTCTAGGGCTTCCCGGTGTTAAAGAAATGCTACGGTACTTCTATGGTACAATTTAAAGAAGCAGCTCAACTAGTTGTCTCATCTTTGCAAGTCTCTCGAAAAAGCACTGAGATAGTTGAACATCTCTATTTGCTGACATGACCCTGTATAAGAAAACCGTGTTTTTACACACACACAAGCACACACACAGGAGAAGAAGACCAAATGCCATCTTAGACTTGCCTGGGACTACAGTCACAAACAGAGGGCAGATTTGGCCTGAAAAGATATTGAGTTGAAATTCTTATAAATGTACTTTAGCCTTCCAAATACTGTTCCCTTATCTTGGACCAGAACAGAAGGTTAGTAGGAGATGGATGTCCCTAGTTATAAATAATTGTGACAACAACTAGCAGTACGGTGCACTTGAAAGAACAGCTAAGTCTTGCTGCAAAACGAATCCTAACTACAGAAATGACAGCCTGCATGGTGCTGTGGATGGAGGGCAGCTTGTAGTGCTATTCAGTGTAATAATACTTGCTTATGTCATTCAGCTCAGAGTATCCCACAGTTTTGTAAATATCTTCAGGAAAGCAATATAATGTTTCTCATTCTGGTATTATTTCTTAAATAATCACAGTTGGTGTAAGAGGACCTAATTGATAAGAAATCTGAAGTCGGATTATAGCACCTCTGGGGCAGGATATAAAATCAATATTTTTTTTAAATGACAGTGGCTTTTACCTTACAGTAGAGTGTTGGTACATTTGTGGTCTGGCTGGCACCAGTAAAGCCTATAGTTAATTCAGTTTCTTATTTTACTGAATCCACTGCGGAAAAGGATACATTCTCTTTCAGATTCTTTGAAGCTTAGCTGAGGCTCAGTGCCTTGATGTAATTTTAAGGAAGAAGGGGATAACTTTATCCGAAGATTGTTGCCAAAATACTTCTGGCAATTTCTAGAATCCCTGCTTAGAGTTTAAATATTTTTTTGGATTGATTTTTGCCATTAATCTCCATCACAGTGAATACTTTGTCCTTTGACAACCTAAGAAATGTCTTTGTCCACCATTTGGTCAATAGCAACTGTGGAGACAAATCTGAGCTGTGTTTACTTTGTGATCCTTCCTAAGTGCTTTCACTGTTGCCATGTCAGTGTTGGCCTTAAAGTAGACATTCTCCTGGGCCAAAGACCCAGTTTGCCCTCGCATCAGATGCCCCATTGTTACTTCTGGTGATGAGTAACATTATATGTTGTATTTTGACAAGGTTACTTGTCAACTTGGTCCTTGTAGCTGAATATATCTGCATCTGGAATGAATAGGTATTTTCTTTTGAGAGTTTCATTCTTTTTTAAATGGGAGGTGGTTTTGTTGTCACTGTGTCTTCACCGGAGGTCCCTGTTTATTTGCCAAGCAATGTGATGCATTGGATATTGTCAGTCTGATTCCTATAGTGTCTTGTCAATAGGCACTTCATACTTGCGCATCTTTAGAACTGGAGGTACATTAGGAGGAATCAAAAGCTTGCCTCTGTGTGTGTCACCTGCAGATAGTGTATCATCGCAGGCACATAGAAGGAAAGATCGCACTCTGCACTTAACACAGAGAAACCTGAAGTAACTTGTGTTACTATCTCACAATCTTGGAATCACATGAATAAAGCTGAAGTGGCAGTAAGTAAAATGTCTTCTTGGAGCGTTGTTACCATGTATGCTTTCTGAAGTCTATGCAGACAAAAGAGATAAGAAGCTTTCCTGCCACTGACATTTTTTGCTGAAATAATTGGTTTACCAAGTCAAGAAGAAAGTAGCTTAAAAGAAGCTGATAAATGAGCCTGTGTTAAACATTTCCGTAGAGTTTATAGTATTATACTCCCCAGCCTCTTGCCTTTGCTAGAATTGCCTATGGCTTACCTGATGGAAAATAAACCTGAGACCCATAGCATGAAGTGGGCTTCCTGTCAAGAACCTTCTACTCTTACTATTGAGCTCTGACAGTGGATAACCTATGGCAATGGTGTCCACAATAATTATGTGCTACCAACAGCTATCTTGAGAATGAGTTTAAGAAGAGAGCAGTTGTTTTGCCCAGGGAAATTTAGATTAGATGCAAAACTGAATTTTTCATAAGGCCTTGTTTTTACCTAGCTACGAATGTTTCCTTAGCACAAGTGAAAACTTTACACATTTTAGCTCAAACTGTACTCTACTAAGCCTCCTACATTTATACCCATCTTCTTGGCAGCTGTCCCAAAATATGTTTGGGTTGAGGCATTACACATTACATTTGGTGAAGCTTTAGCATTCCCTGTTGCTCACATCAATCCTTATTTCTGTTTGCTCTTGTAATTTACAGTTAATGAAAATTCTAAGTTTACCTTTGTTTTTGTTGGCGTCTGTACAAGAGAACTCTTTAGCCTTTTCAGCTTCCCATCCAAATGGAAAGCTGAATCCAAAATGGAAGGTAAAGTCTATCTGAGCAGTTTCATTTTAGACAGAAGCCCTTCGCATGTGTGTCAGCATTATAACATTTTTGAACAAACAGCAAGAGAGCCTTGCTCAAGGCTTGACCTGTGCCTGCTCTTGTGAGCAGCTTGCTAAGTAGCAGACAGAAAACTAGACTAGTAGTTGATCATAACATTAGTGAGCCAGATCCTAATGGCCTTAATCAGTTCCTGCTCTCTTTCAATTCAGAGAAGATTCTGCCTGAAATTAACAGGAATTTGCCTGATTACCGACATGGGAACATGGCTAATAAACCCATACATATGACCTTAACATAGCGTAGGCAATATTGACAAAACGAACAGGGTGTTATTACAATCTTTTCTAACAAGCCTATTAGACACAATTTGTCTAATTTTTGTTAGACTTGCAGTTCAGGAAACACATTTTCTGCCTACCTATAGCACCACCCTTGCATTGATCTGTGTACTTGCAATATTAAAGTGGTAAACAATGGGCTGTAAACATATGGCGTGTATCTAATTTCTATACGTACCCCAAGTCAGATAATTTTTTAATTTATATTATATCTGTAAAGACACTTACTAAATGTATAATTTTGGGCCATAAAAATTCTTATACCGGTATAGAATTATTTTAAAATAAGCTCTTAAATACACTTTTTTTCACTTGTTGTTGGTACCTATGTGTTCTGAAACATTACTGTTTACAAAAAAAAAAAAAAATATTTTCCAGGTGAACAATGCTAAAGAACTCAGGAAAAAATCATAAACTGGAGTTATAATGCAGCTCTGTATATTTCTGGGAAAAAAAAGACTTCACGAAGGCAATCCTGACCAGGCCTTGCTATATCTGTCTGTACTGTTAGGTGCAAGCCATTTTTCTCATGTCATAAAAGTGTAGCTTTATTGGTAAGAATCCTTGCCATATTCTAAAACTTCATTTACTGCTTTCTGGTCCTTCTTGTGCTGCCACTGCAGGGCTGTGCAGTCTGGCATGCTGGAGGAGCAGGCATGGGAGAAAAGCACTGTTTGCACCTGTTTAAAATCGCCAGTGCTTTGTGTGGTTCCTGGGCAACAGGCAGGAATCCTGAAAAGCTAGGCTGTGCTTACTCAATTGTTGCTGGCAGCTGTGACTTTGAGAGAACACATAGAAGCTCATTAGCAGGTTGCTTGTGTTATGTGACATGCACTGAGCATGGGAAACTCTTACTTGAGCTTCCTCCCTACACTGCTTATGAGCAAGACGGGGTTGTCTGGGGTTGCAGACTTGGCTGAGGAAAGCCTCATGGAGCGGTAAGGTGAGTTTCTTGTTGGTACGGGCAAGGAGGTGAGGCGAGTAGAAGTGAATCCATGTTTTGTGATTAGAAAAGAGGAACAACATCATAGGTTCTCTGCACCACTGGATGCTAGTTTCCTTTAGCAGTTATTATTTTTTTTAGAGTGTATTTGAAGTTGTATGATGTAGGTGGTAACATTGAGTGTAATCTATGTGGATGTGTGCATGCACGCATCACATGGGAATTGCAGTGTGGAAATAGAGGATGACTTCATGAGATAACTGTAAATTTTGTTATGAACTTTGATTTCTGGGACTTGTTTGCTTTGAAGAACTGGAATTAAATCAGTCTTTGCAACCTTGATCTTGGCCCACTTAGGCAGCATCTTAGCAGCAGATGCAGTCACAGTGCATGTCTGATTGGCAAATTCAGACCATTTCATCTTCATACCTACTGAGTTTATGCCTATTGGCTTAAATTAAATATTTCTGTGCTCTTCTAAAAGGAACTTAGTATGCTGTAAATCTATTTAAACAAACTGTAAAGCTGCAGCATTGTTATGATCTGTTGAAATCCTTACCATGAGACAGGAACAGACCTGCTATTGCCATGAGGTCTGTTTACACTCTATACTAGGTTAGCCCAGGAGGAGTGATCTATAGACCAGTCTCTTCCTCATATTTGTATCAGAGGTATCTTTTCTGCAGCACTAGAAAATCTCCTTTAGATACGCAGTGTAAATATTGACAACAGAAGTCATTATGTAGGATGAAGAAAAACAAGAAGGAAGTCTGTCTATGAGGCAAATTAGATAGATATGCTTGTGAAATAAGTCCATCAGGGTGTGTGAATGCAAAGGCAAGAATATAACCACTTGTGCAGGACATCTGTAACCAGCAGATTGCCAGCAACTGGAAAGATTTAGTTAAGGGCAACAAGTCTCCTGCTTTGCCCTGCCCACAGCTCCATTGTGTAAGTAACTGCCCTGGCCAGTCCCAAGGACGTGTGTTGAGCATGTGCAGCTGACCATATGATCAGGAAGAAGAGGTTAAGTGGACCTGGTAGATTTGCAGTTATCATGCTTCAGATGCACATAATCTGGTGCCTGTGTATTGCTGTTGATTTCTTTAGCTGAATAAAATAAAGCATTAATTGTTAGGTACTAAAAGTACCTAACATGTTATCACATTTACATGTGATAAGGCAAGTGGGAACCAGAGTATGCCATGAACTTGGACTCTTGGTTTATTTTGTGCTCAAGACCTGGACTTTTTGTTTCCTCAACTAGAAAATGGGAATAACTGGGGATAGTTGCTGTTTGTATGTCATATACAAAAGCAGTATATTGTAAACTTTCTTTTTATTGTCGTCTTGCCTTTATCTGCTAACACTTCCTTTACAGTTTTAAACATGGGTTGTACTCTTATTTCATCACAGAGGGCCTTCAGAATTCAATATCTGACATTAACGTAAGATATCTGGCTATCAAATAGTGGAATAAATGGAGATATGTCTTTACACCTGTGTGCGTTTTTACTGTCTTTTGTCATGCAGTCTGGAAACTAGACCACACTAAAGTTGTTAGCAACTTGCATATTGGCATCACTTTAGTCAGGGCATGGTTTTCATTTGAGGACATTTGAACACGTATGGTATTTATTCCTTAGAAAAACACTTATGATCACTTCAGTTGCCTTGTTTAGTGCCCTCTTGATACCATCTCCTCACTACAGGCTACCTCCTCCTCTGCAGGTACAGGGAACACAGAAATTTGTCAGATGCCTCTAAATCCTGCTCCACTGTTCCTAAAATTCTCAGAAATTAGGTCTGTAGGATTTCTTCTGTTAGTGTAGGGCATGCTGTTAGCTGGTAATAATAACTGCGGCATAGCACACACTAGCCATGGGTTGGGTCCTTATGAAACACATGATAATAGGTGTTGTGTTTTATGCACTGATTCATTTTATGCAGACCATCTAATACCAAAACCACCCACTCACGAATAAAATGCAATAGAGAAATGACATTCAAATGTTAAAGGTATGACTTAAACTTTCACAACCAAGGACAGTAAAGTTGAGAAAACTCATTCTGTTTATAAATCATGCTGTTGTATCAGGCATTCCAGCTCATCTAGTCAAAAGAACAGACTCCCAGTCAGAGAATTATATGAGATTCTACTTGTAGATACAGGAAGGTAGTTGGATATAGTAGCATCAAGTTTTAGTAGAGATGTGTTTGACAAGTCTGTTTTTAATTTCTTACTTGGGACCCCCATGGTTTAGTTTGTGTTATAAATTACTCTCACCTCTTTAATATCTTCAGGGGCTGATAGCCTCCAAAATAAAACATACCCTATTTCAGAGGGACGTATTTGCTTTGTTACTGTAGAGTAGTACATCTGCATTCATATGCCATGCCAGATCTTTCACCATTTCCTCATGAACAGAATTGCAGCAGGAAGATGTGCTTGTGTGGGAGCTTTGCTATGCAAGCATAGCACAGAAATATCAGCAAGCCTCCTTTCCTGTAGGCTCTCTGGTCAGAATTCAGAACTACCAAATACACCTTGATCAAGATAGCGTGACAGAAAGTAGCTCTGAGGTGGCTGCAGTATTGGTTAGAAAACCTAAAGGGTTTAGTGACTTTGAATTGGATCATGTCTGAACACATTTTTGGAGGATAGACGGAAAAAAAAGTTTGTCTTGAGGATTGTTAGCATGGGCAGAGCTTGTCCTTTCACTCTGGAGTCTGCTGTCTTTTTTTTTTGGCCTTGTTTTGCATGCTGCACCTTCCACGTGTCCAGACAGGGAAATGCAAAGGCTCTTCAGAGGCTGGTGCTCATTCTACTCTGTAAGTTCAACCATCTGAGCAGGTACTGAGTGACACGTTTTGTCATACTTGTGGTTTTTAAGATTAGTCAGAGCATAGTAAAAGTCCACTTCAGCGCTTGCTAGCCATCTTTGATTCCTGCCTTTGAAGTGGCTTGTTGATACATGTCAAATGGAAGGTGAGGAAGAGCAGAGAGGCGAAAGAAAGATGTAGAATTATTTAATAAACCTACATTGACAGATGGGATGTAACATATATAACAAAATCAAGTAGAAGCTGTATTTTCCTTCCAAAGTGCAGAGCCCTCTCTTCGCAGGCTCTCAAGTAGCCAGCCTGTTTCAAGACTGAACTTCCTTGTCAGCATTCCAAGGCACGTACAGCACTAGGTAGCATTTTTTTTTCTACTCTTAGTTGTGTGTCTTACAGGTTGTTTGCTCTGCTTAGTTAATGAGGGGCATGACTTCAAGGGTCCATCAAGCATACCTGACTGCACTGTCACTGCTTTAAGAGAAAGCATAGTCCAAGCACACACTGGGGCACAGAAATTTTTATTCTGTTAAAAGAATGATGAAATTATAATATCTGGGCTATATTTACTAGCATTTGTTATGTTAATATTCTCCTGCACGTGGTTATACTGTTGCTTTGCACAGAAACTTAGGAGCAAAAAGTTCTGTTTAANACATGAAAAAAAAAATTTCATTCAGGTGAAAGTTCCCTGGACCAGAAAATTATCTGATTCTGGCTCAAGGATGGGGTCAGGCACGTGTGTCAGAGGAAAGAGGAGAGAGAAGGGTAGGATTGTTGCAGCAATTTAAATTAACTTAAATTGCAGTTGGTACAATACTGGAAATAGTAACCCAGTGGTGTCAGCAACATAAGCTGTAAATACGATATGTGGCAGCTAAATGAACTTTGGCTTTGAAATTCACTTTCTTCACTGTTTGCTAAAACCTGTGTTTTGGTATGCATGACAAACTCTGAAGATGACACCTCAACCTTTCTATCCTTGAAAAAGGGAACATATGAAGGCTTGATTAATTTCTTTTATGAGGTTTTGTTGCTATACACCATTAGAAGCTGAACAGACAGGAGGGGGAAAAAAGGGAAGAAAACATTTTTGTAAGCAGTAGGGAATTCTCCCCTTGAAAAACAGCTACAACTTCATTAACATTTCAACCAGCCTTAAATTAAAATTTGTGTCTGCAAGTAATCTATAATGTATTTTGAGTGCCAGTGAGGTACATCAGGGAAGCGCTAGCGCAAGTTTCCTCTAGGTACGGCTTGCAATATGGATCTCCTGCCAGTGTTCCTGTGCTGCGAGGCCTGTGTGAGAAGGCCCGCTGCCGGGCCTGCACAGCCAGTGTGGCTGGGGTGAGCGGAACCGAGCAGATGATTACTGAATGTGAAATACCACACCTGCTTGGTAAACGAGCTAGCTTGGGCGAGCACTTGTTCCCATGAATACTCTTGTTCAATAGGTCTGCTTACACTAGAAAAGGCTGCATCTGCTGTTTCTATAGGGTGGGCCCATACAGTACACTGCCAGAGACACCGGTTCTTCTTTCACACATTCCAGTGCTATTGAATGTCAGTACTTTTAGTCACTTTTACTTGCATTACCTGATCTGGCCCGCAGAGCACCAGTCCCTGAGTATGAGGCTAAGAAGGGGAGAGTTGGGTGATGAAGCTAGCAGCTCCACTACACAGGCAGCAACAAATGGCAGGCGGTTCTGCATCACTAGGTTTTGCACATTTGGTGGGATATGGGGATGTGCAGCCTGCAATCCCGCTTTTTTTCCTGCGACACAATTTTATGTTACTTCCACATGGATTAGAACTGCAGCCATTCTCTGAGGTTGGTTCTCCAACTGCAAAGCCTTTGGAGAAAAAGCTTTCGCTGATGTATCTATCGTGCTTTTGATGGGCTTGTATTGGAGCTTCTGCCAAGTGTTTCTAAAACTTTTTGTCTTTTGCATTTGTGAGGTCTTAAAGATCCTTTTCTCCTCTTCTTGTAGGGAACTAGGGGGCTTGACACATCCCTTGCATCTTCCATTTACTCTGACCACAGTCCCTCCCTGTTCTCACAAGTGGAGCTAAGCCCTGCTTCCCTTCCTCTTGATTCCCAGACAGCTACATGGTAAGTTTTCATTATCTCTGTACTTGTTGCCACAAGGTAAAATTCTGGCAGACTCACTCTAAAATCCATTAGCACTGGGCATTGAGGGCAGACTACTTCATGTCCATCAGTGATCATTCAGTCCTGTTCTAGGCAGACTGTAAGGAAAGGAAGATAGTATTGAATTAGCATTGGAGCTGAACTTCAGCATAGATTGTTATAGGAATAAAATATGAAGTAAAATATGTGACGGAATTAAATCCGTCAGTTCTAATAAAGGAAACAGAAGAAAGCAAAGAAATCTTGGACCCTTAAATCCCATTAACCAGGCCAGAGAGAGAATGTGTTAAAAGAGAGCTGCGCTGTATCTTTTTTCATTGTTTGATGAAATAATCTTTTCTCACCCTTTAAGTGGTGTGTTTAAAAATCCTGGTATTTCTGAAACAAAGAGAATACACAGCCACCGAGCTAGCTGGTTTTTATACCTTCCTTTTCTGAGTATTGTCCTTCAGTACAATACAGAGCCATTCCTTTGTTCTCACAAGCTAGCAGTTAAATTGTATGTAAATGTATGCAAATTAGATGCTGTCTAATAAAGAGAGTCATTAGATGGAAGAAATATTTAGTTTAGGGGGGAAAAAAGAAAGAAAAGAAAGCAGGTGTATTTTGCAATAGAAAATGTAAGATTGCAAAACCCCCTCAAACTTTGGGTGAAGGCTTTTTGTAAAACCATTAAAACATTTTCTAAGACTTTCCTTATTCCTGGTCCTTTCTTCTATGCATTTTTATGTGTATATGTATGTATACTTCTGCGGTCTTTTCCACGGAACTCACATGGCTGTGCTGTGTATATATATATGTAATTGAAATGATATGTAAATACTGTATTCATAAATAATGTTTATGATCACTTTAAACCATATAGCTGTGAATTTACATGCATGTACTTTGTGTTAGGGTGTGTTTTTGATTGTTGAGCTCCCTAAGTCTATACAGGTGGAGTCCATGTAGTAAATTTTACTCTCATGGATTGATTTTTTTCATCATATGCCTTGGCTGTGTACATTATGCTCCCTAAATCATCTATGTCAATTTTATAAACCCCTCTCTTCAACAATTTTAAAGCTCTTTTTTTTTTTTTTTCCTTCACTTTGTTCACTGAACCTCAATGTTGGGTATGTTTCCAGTCTTTTGCTGGAATTTTCTGCCAAGTAATTCCTTTTGAAGTATGGACCTGAAGTAGAGTGACTTTTCTGAATGTGACAAAGCTGCAGCCTGGAGCACTAAAATGCTAGGAACACGTCCTCAAAGGCTGGAGATCCCACGCCTGTGGGTGGAGCACTCAGCATCCGTCTATGCTCTGAAAGATTTAAAATTGATGAACCTTACATTCTTGCCACTTGTAAGGAGAAAATAATTAAGACTTTAATCTCTGTACCTTAGAATCTGTAGTTCTGATCTGTTGGTTCTGTCTGGAGACAGTAGCGTACATAGATGACATGGCTCAATTATTATGAAGTCATTATTGTTTTTTGTTTCTTATGGTCAGCTATCATGATTCAGGGTGGGGAGCCAATAGCTGTACTTTGGGCATATTTTTTCAGTTGCGTTTTTGCAAGTCTGGAAGCCTAAAGACATATATGTATATGTGTACAAAATGTATGTATATAAAAATAATGTTGTTTAAATATTTACATATAAAGCCAAGAGATTGGCTTCCTTCCCAGAATTACTGGAACTACCTTCCCCAGGAACATTTGGACTTGAAAAATCTCTACAGCAACACTTTTCTTCAAAAACTAAACAACTTGTGAAATGAGGGACTAGCTCTGCACCCTTTGCTGTTCAAACTGGTTCTGTTGTTTGGGGTGATGGAATGAGAGAGGGGAGAGATTCCTATGCATGAGCAATGCATTTCCAGTTAATTATGACAAGATGCTCTTTTATTACTCTTTCCATCCACAGTTTCTTATTGATTTATTTTACGAGAGAATATTTACGAAACAAAATGTAGCACAATGGGGATTTTTCTTCATTGTTCTAGAACAGGTCCATGCAATGGAGCGCATCTGGGCCACATTTAGTCCAGAGGCAGCAGTTCCTGTCCAAGCAGCTGCAGAGAAGATTAACCAATCACTCAGAAAGAGCTTGACTCTCTGTTTACCCCTTGTCCAAACTGTATTTGTTGAGCTCCCAGCAGAGAAGCCACAGTGTGAGTCTTCTGCCTGATGGGGAAGTATAGGCAACATCGTTGTAGGGATACTGTGGAAGTTTGGCAATGAATATTTCACATATAGAAGGAGGATACCTTCATTCTATTCAAGTTATTCTTGAACATGCATGGTATTCTTGGAGGAGAATACCTCAAATAGGAGATGTAAGGTGAGGCTGGGAATGCAAGAAGAATCTGAGCTTTAATATGAGGATGCTAGAGAAAGATAAAGTTAATAAAGTATGGCAAAACACAGGGCATTGTGGTGAGAGGGAGGTATGAGGTAACATTAGCAAACAGAAAATGTTAACGATTTATTCACTCACTTGGGACAATGCTCTTCTAGGTTGTCTGGAGGCAACCTAGAGCTGAGTCACTAGTAATGCAGACATTTAACACAGATGTTTTCACACAGTTTGCAGTTTATACACATAACTTCAGCTACCTCTCAGAATCTGAAAACCTGTGTTAATCCTGAGATGCTAACCAGGGGTATTCCTACTGAAGGCAGGACAAGCTAGCTGTCAAAGACAGTACTTTGTCTCCCAGAAGTAGATTCCTCGAGAAGAACTCAAAACACGTAGGCAGACAAGAACATGTTCACACAGGGGAACAACAATGCAGGGTTAGGTGCAGCAGGTATGATTAACTCCATGTTCCTCTCCACACTTGCTCTGTTCGATGACTGTGTACTTCTGAGGATACATGTCTCTCTACCTTGCCCATCTTGATAATAAGGGTAATACAGCTTTCTACATTCAAAATATATTGTGGGGATATATGGTATCCTGAGACACGTTAAAAAGGGTGCAGCCAGCACTTTGCGGGTGGTGATCTTCCTCCTCTGCTCTGGTGAGACCACATCTGGAGTACTGTGTCCAGTTCTGGGCTCTCCAGTTCAAAAAAGACAGGGATCTCCTAGAAACAGTCCAGTGGAGGGTAACAAAGATGATTAAGGGCCCTGGAGCATCTCTTGTATGAGGAAAGGGTGAGACGCCTTGGACTCTTCAGACTGTAGAAGGGAAGACAGGAAGGCGATTTCATTATCTAAAGTGAGGGAGTCAAGTTGATAGGAGTGGACTCTTCAGTGGCAAGCAACAACGGAACAAGGGGCAACGGGCACAAACTGGGACACAGGAAGTTCCGTACAAGCACAAGGAGGAGTTTCTTTACTGTCAGAGTGGCAAAGCACTGGCATAGGCTGCTAAGAGAGAGGTGGTGGAGTCTCCTTCTGTGGAGATATTCAGGACCTGTCTGGGCACCTTCCTGTGCAGCCTGCCATAGGGAACACTGCTTTAGCAGGGGGGCTGGACTCGATGATCTCTAGAGGTCCCTTTCAATCCCTGTAATTCTGTGATCTTCCTATTATATGTCTTCAGCAGTAGTACAGAAAGCTACAAGGAATCTGAAGTCATAATGTGGAACAACCAGTATTTTCACTGACAATCTGAAAATAAATGATAATTTTTTAACTTGTATTCCTCAAGAGCTTGTGCCTCTTAAAAAAAAAAAA
>JACDJE010000362.1:197631-215870 GCA_016647715.1 Pavo muticus
AAAAAAAAAAAAAAAATGATGAGTTTTTTTTTTCTTTTTCCCCTTCCTTTGAAGTTTTAAAGCAGAACTTGCTGGTGACCCACTTTTGCTAACAGTTCTCTTAACTAACCCCTGTACTCGCTTATACTTTTTTTTTCTCTTCCACCCACTGTCTGTCTAGCCTGGTTTAAAATTTTTATATATGTACTTTTAAAAAATTGATTAGTTGGAGAGCTGCCCGTTCTTCTGCGCTGTATAATAAGGATTTAAAAACTGCACGCTGAATTCTGTATAGTGTAATTAAAACTGACCCAGATTTGGACCTGAGAACACCAGGACTTAGCCAAACTTGCCATGAGCTGAGTTCTGATGGCAGATGGGAGCTAATGAGGACACACTACACTCCAGAATTTCCCAGCTGCTTGGCCCCTTTTTGTACAAACAAGGTTTGGAGTGAAGTCCCAATCCCAAGAGCATGTTCAAGCAAATGTACTGCACCCAGTGTTTTGGGAAACAAGGCAGTGCTGTCAGGCTGTTTCAGAAAAATGTTAAGGCGTTATTTCCAAAGGGCTTTTACTGCGTATTCCAGTGTTAGGCATATGCTGTCTTCCAGCTTCCATGTTATTGTAGACTGTGTATGACAATGTGATTCGTAGTCTGCCTGAATACCCTCTCCTGAATTCTGCTGGGGAACTTCCACCTTAAGTTAATGGAGTGTTAAAATCCCAAAGTATCGGGTCTCCATTTGACCTGTGGTTCTCTTCATTGGGTTCAATGTCCTGGGACTGTTCAGGCAGATGTAATTGATTCAGTTTGAAGCAGCTGTAGCTGGCATGTGGTCTCTCAGATTGCTAGCACCTGCTTGGGTATTTTTTTGTTGGTTGTGTTTTTTGTTTGTTTGTTGGTGAATGGAAGTAGTGCCAAAACCAGCATTGGTCTTGGAGCTGATAAAGCATTAGAGGTCTGTATCTCACTCCCCTCCTAGTCCAGCCGCCTCATTACTGGTGCCTGCAATAATGTTGGTGGCAGTGAGCACAAATAGCTTTATGTCTCTCCTTCCCCTTCAAGCCAGTGCCCTGCCACTACAGATTCCCTTCTTCATAATCAGTGAGACTTAATTGTGCTCAGGTGTGCAGAGTGTTTGTGCACTCCTTAGAAAATTGGGCAGCCCATGGTTTGCTGTATTAGATGCATGTACCAAATCTATCTACTGCTTAGTCCAACAGTAACTGCTGGCACAGCAAAGTTACTGTTCATGTCTAACAAATGACCAAATAGTCCCAAATAGTCTCTTCAATATTTCTGTTCTCTTCCTCTGGTGTCGTGTCCCTAGACGTTGGTTTAAAATGTTGCTTCTACAGTCAAAGTTTTAATAGGGTAAGATTTCAAAAGGGACTGTGAATCAGTTGGTTGCCTTCCTGTATCATGTGATTTATCATAATCGAAGTCCAAATTAAACACGATGGTGCACTTGGTCAAATACAGTAACACACAGCGGTGTGGTTTTCAATATCATATTACAAGATGGCATATTGAAACATTAATTTTTCTAATATATCCCTCCACTGACTTCCCCTCACTTTGTGCATAAAGTTTATGTGCCTTTTGTCTTTTCTCTCTGCAGTCCTGCTGGAGAGATAAGGGCTGTATTAAGGTTCTTAATTCCATCTGTTTTTGTCTTCTCCATTTTCCCCACAGCTCATTTCTTGCTCTTTGCTTTCACAAGTTTAGTTTCTGTTTCAAGGCTGCCATTCTCCACTTTGTCTTGAAAGGTGCCACTCCATTGTGGGGTTCTGACAGTGGAAAAGAGTGTATTTCTTATTACAAGTCTAATTATGAACTCCTACTTTGTTTATTTGAAATGGCTTTGAAAGCTGCTATTTCATGCAATTAAAAGTCTAAAGCTGATTTTCTTCTTTCCTTTTAACCTGCATCTCTTATTTATATCAGATATGAGGAGATGAAGCAATCTGCCTGTGGATATCTGTGATAGAAGTGAAGTCTTTCCTTCTCTGGTATAGTCCATAGCTAAAGAATCAGTCTGCAAGTCTCCTCATTTTGGTGAGCTGAGGCATTTGAGGGGTCTAGTAGTGACTTCCTCAGGGTCTGATAAATGCTTCCCTTTCAGCAGAAAGGAAATGGCAGTTGAAATGTATAAAACATTTTTTTTTCCCCACTTTTTCAATGAGTGTAGCACAGAGCAGATGTCGTCTTTGCTTTAAAAACAAAGAGGAACAACTACTTCAGATGTAGTGAAATTTACTTTTAAGTTGTTTTTTGTGATTAGGTGTAGGTAATACAGGGTAGTTTATCACCATGTCTGTGAAAGTGGTGCTGCTGAACATCTTTGAACGTTGTCAAGTAAAGGTACAAAGGAAGATGAATATTAGAATTCCAGTTGACCCAGAATCACTTTTACAAATACAGTAAGATGATGTCTCAGCTTGATTTTTCTGATGTCCTGTGGTGATCTGTAGCATTTTTGTTTGATTGAGGGCTTGCTTTGTTTCTACCTATGTTTGCACTTTGCTACTCCGTTCTGGTTGCTCACTAAAAAATGCCTACCAATAAAAACATCCATTCACAATGGTGGCACTTGTAGCTCACTGTGGTTTGGAAGTGACACAACTGCAGATCCTATCTAACAAACAAAGCTTGAGCCACTAATCTAAAGGAGAAGCTAGCAGTTTCTTGATTCAAGCTTTAGTAAGGTCTGTGGCCCTCAAGGTTTGGGAATGTTGCTGTAAAGCACTTTTGCTATAAGCAGCTACACTTGTGAATAAAATGATGGAGAATAAATGTAAGTATTTATTTCAGAAGTTTTGAGTGCCCAGCATTAAGATTAGTAGGAGTATGGAAGGGAAGTTGTTCTTGAGACCACAGTGAATACAGCACCCATGGATTTGTAAATAAAGAGCAACAGCAAGTCAGGAAGTGTTGTTTATATACAAAAAATATATTTTATTGGTAACAAAACCAAACAAATACAAAAAACGCAAGCAAAGGTTGAATATGCAAGCAGCTGTCTTAAGATTTCTTGGTACCTTTTGTAGCTAGGCAGAACAGGAAAGCTTCTTCCAGTCTTACGATTGTCTTGAAAATAAATGTGATTTTAGGTCAGTAGCTATTGATAGCTGATATCTTATTCCCAGAACACTTTATTTCATGTATTAATGCTTACTTTACTGTTGTAGGCACTAAATAATTGTGAATTCTACACTAAGTACAAATAGTACAAGAAAATAAACACTGTTTATATTCATATGAAATCTATGTGGCAAAGATGAAAAGCGTATAATATTTTTTCTTTCCCTAGCCTGCTAACATCCTAGACATATGAGTTGCAAACTAAGTTGTGTTTATAGTGCTGAACCATCTTTTTTTATATCTTTAAGTTTTTGGTTTAGAGACTGTACATCCTTTACTTGGATACAGTTAGCTGATCAATTTTATGTGAAGGATGCTTGCTTTTTGCGCTCATGGCATAGAACACTTTCAAAAATAAGATATATTAGTGACTAGCACAGTTGGATTGACAGAAAGGACAACAAAGGAAGTTAATAAATTGATAATGAAGTGGGATTATAGAGGATTGAGCATGGATATCAGAACTATTCCAGACTTACTTCTTAGTCACTACTACTCCGCTTTGATTCTGTCTATTGGCTTTCTGATGGCACCACCCTGAAATGTATTGTTGAGTTTTTGGAAAAAGACCACTCGACTTGTCACTTATTGGCAAGCATGTCTGCATCCTTGACAGAGGCCAGTGGGTTAAATGGATGACAGAGACAAGATTCTTCTGTTAGCCATGTGGTTGGTCCCTCTGGAAGACACTTAAAATAAGTTGACAAAAATATTTTGAAGCTTGCAGTACCCTCTCTGATCTATGTACAAAGATTTTATTTTCTGGGCTTGTCATTCCGTCAGCGAACTCCTACGAAATCAAGCAATCAGTGATGGGTTTAACACTGGATTGAATATAGAAACTAACATATCATGATTCTGACTAACAAATAAAACCATGTAAGACAAACTAATTTCGAGTACAGAGGAAGGAAGTGCTAGGGAACAGAAAATCGGCTCTTAATCTCACTGACTGTTTTTGAGAAGAAATCCCAGCCTGTATCTCTCAGTAATCTCAACCAAACAGGTCCTTGCCAGAAAAGTGAATTGTAGTGTGCACTGCACACAGCTCCTGGGCACTTCCCAGAGGTTCAGCCAGTTCTCCCAGTACACTGTGCTTGATGACTGGACAGAAGGCTGTGCTGAGCTAAGTTTTATTGTTCTGGTTTTCTCCATCCATTTGCAATACACATAAGCAGGAATTCAGCTGTGTCCCAGGAAACTTGTTTAACCTAATGAGAGCAAATGGCAATGGGTGTTCCTTACCTGGTACGGCAGTGCCAACATTTCTGCTTAATTGAGACACATTTGGCTGGTTCCAGTGCTTCAAGTGGTTTTTAAACAGGTGTGTAATGGGTGCTGAATTCTGAAGCCTGCCGTTTTAATATGGAAGTTGCCAAATAAAGATCAACAGAAATAAAGATATCTATTGCAGGATAAATATTTTTCTTTGTGTATTTATTCAGCATAATCTTTACGTTAACTTGAGTCACAGGTGAATGGAGAGGTGTTTCTTCTCATAATTGAGAAAGTCCATTAAAGGGAACAACAGGATGTCTAACAAGGTGTCCTAATTAAAATTACCCTGTAATTTGAGCAAAACATTCATTTATATGTAGTTAAGGTTGACCTAAAACCTATCTAAATCAGGAATATGATTATACACTTTTTTCTTTTCTCCCCACTGAAAATGAAACTTAGCATTCTGACACTAAACAGCACAACTCTGTTGTCGTATTCAAGAGTAAGGGCTTTCTCTTCAGTGTTTTTAAAAAAAATGTTTTACAAAAATTTATAAATGGGTTTCTCTCCTGCCCCCCTCACTTTGATAGCATTCATCTGTGGTTGCATTTCTGCAATGTTTTGAAAGTAGAGCCGGTGTTGCTCTGTGCGTGCTGCAAGCCAATCTGAAACCTTTGGTCGTGGTTAGTGTGCTGGTGAACTAATAAGCAACCGAGATAGCAGCTGCTTAGCAGGACTGATTGGCTCGGGCTCGACTTCGCTATCTGCGACTACGCAGTTTGTGACTGGCTTGGTTTGCAAGCTGAGTAATTTTGTTATCTCGGGGAGTGTGGGCCTGCATACATAATCTATGCTGTATACACAACTGGATAGGTTTTAGTTATGTGTGTAAAAATGACCTATTCATGCTCTAGCTATCATGTTTTAAAATACTGATGAGGCAAATTGTATTTAATATAATTTATCAAATCAAAGTGAATGCTTGAAAGAATTTGCTAGCTTCAGAAATATTGTTTGTATTTAGAAGGGAATTCTCAGCATCTTTAACTTGACAGAATTGTACAAGCTGCAACTTGTTGCTACCCAGGCACAAGCTGGTGGAATTCTTTGTGCTGTACTTCTGTTTCTCCCCATTTTCTAGACAGTCTGGGAAGGGGGAGGATTTTCAAAAACATTTGGCACGGGTCTGAATGTGCCACTGATAGATTCAACTAGAACCCATAATTCTAGTGGAAAGAGAATCACACCATTGCTCCTTTTTGATAATCCCACCCATGAGGTCTAATGCAAAATGTAAGGAGACAGCTATGGCTGTTGAGCTGATGACTATCATGTGCCCACACTGACTCTTATAATTTTCTGAGTTACTGTGAACTCCAGTTACAGTGAATCATCTATGGTTCTTAACTGGCTAGTGAAGCTGTTCATTAGTGACTCCTCCTGATGAAATTGTAGATGATGGTGCTGGGTGATTATTTACTGCCATAGGATGTCTCTTGTGTAGAGATTAAATGTTGCAAATTGCCTGTTATCCTTAGAGCATGCAAACTGAAGGAAGAGATTTGGACTGCAGTGTCTTCTGTATTCATCTGAAACCCAGATTTACATTCTGCAACTTCCTGCACAACTGCTAGGGCAGAGTGACTTTGGAAATGGTGGTGGTTAGAAAGCTTAGATCCCACTCTGGCCAGAATTAATGCATGTACTCTGGAAAAAAATAGCAAAAGAGATGCTTAATATCATAACTGCAGAGACGTAAAAGAAAAGTCCTGCTCTTTATTTCCAAATGTATTTTCTGAAGTCCTTGAAGGATTTTCAGGAGCTTCTGAATGTCCTGGTAACAGTGGTTCTTAATCGTGTGCTTTATCATTTGCCTTCGGCAAGAAAGCTCCATTCTTTCCTTTTGAATGTGGGACCTTGCCTTATTGCCTCAGGGAAGCATTACTGTAATGCATGTCACTTGAGGCTAATTCAATCTGCCACTTGGAAATTGCCCCTGGTGCAGATTGTAGCAGTGGACCATTATCTCAAGCTATTTTTCATCAAAGCAGACTGCATCTGTTCTGCATGATCTGTATAGCCCGTCAGTTTATTTTAGGTTAGCATGTGAGGTGATGGCTTTTCTTTAAACCTGTAAAACCATGATTGCTTTGGTTTCCAGCGATGTGATAGGAACCTTTCATTTTACCAAAGCAGTCCGAGACATCTCAAGATATAGGTCCATGGAAGCTTAAATTGACTGATGTTGAAGCCTCTCTGTTGCTGTCCCTTCACGTGTACATTTTTGTGGCCTCCTTAGCTCTAACCCCAGACTTTCATGACTGGAAGTTGATTTGTCTGAAAAAAAAAAAAAAAACATGAAAAAAAAAATTTCATTCAGGTGAAAGTTCCCTGGACCAGAAAATTATCTGATTCTGGCTCAAGGATGGGGTCAGGCACGTGTGTCAGAGGAAAGAGGAGAGAGAAGGGTAGGATTGTTGCAGCAATTTAAATTAACTTAAATTGCAGTTGGTACAATACTGGAAATAGTAACCCAGTGGTGTCAGCAACATAAGCTGTAAATACGATATGTGGCAGCTAAATGAACTTTGGCTTTGAAATTCACTTTCTTCACTGTTTGCTAAAACCTGTGTTTTGGTATGCATGACAAACTCTGAAGATGACACCTCAACCTTTCTATCCTTGAAAAAGGGAACATATGAAGGCTTGATTAATTTCTTTTATGAGGTTTTGTTGCTATACACCATTAGAAGCTGAACAGACAGGAGGGGGAAAAAAGGGAAGAAAACATTTTTGTAAGCAGTAGGGAATTCTCCCCTTGAAAAACAGCTACAACTTCATTAACATTTCAACCAGCCTTAAATTAAAATTTGTGTCTGCAAGTAATCTATAATGTATTTTGAGTGCCAGTGAGGTACATCAGGGAAGCGCTAGCGCAAGTTTCCTCTAGGTACGGCTTGCAATATGGATCTCCTGCCAGTGTTCCTGTGCTGCGAGGCCTGTGTGAGAAGGCCCGCTGCCGGGCCTGCACAGCCAGTGTGGCTGGGGTGAGCGGAACCGAGCAGATGATTACTGAATGTGAAATACCACACCTGCTTGGTAAACGAGCTAGCTTGGGCGAGCACTTGTTCCCATGAATACTCTTGTTCAATAGGTCTGCTTACACTAGAAAAGGCTGCATCTGCTGTTTCTATAGGGTGGGCCCATACAGTACACTGCCAGAGACACCGGTTCTTCTTTCACACATTCCAGTGCTATTGAATGTCAGTACTTTTAGTCACTTTTACTTGCATTACCTGATCTGGCCCGCAGAGCACCAGTCCCTGAGTATGAGGCTAAGAAGGGGAGAGTTGGGTGATGAAGCTAGCAGCTCCACTACACAGGCAGCAACAAATGGCAGGCGGTTCTGCATCACTAGGTTTTGCACATTTGGTGGGATATGGGGATGTGCAGCCTGCAATCCCGCTTTTTTTCCTGCGACACAATTTTATGTTACTTCCACATGGATTAGAACTGCAGCCATTCTCTGAGGTTGGTTCTCCAACTGCAAAGCCTTTGGAGAAAAAGCTTTCGCTGATGTATCTATCGTGCTTTTGATGGGCTTGTATTGGAGCTTCTGCCAAGTGTTTCTAAAACTTTTTGTCTTTTGCATTTGTGAGGTCTTAAAGATCCTTTTCTCCTCTTCTTGTAGGGAACTAGGGGGCTTGACACATCCCTTGCATCTTCCATTTACTCTGACCACAGTCCCTCCCTGTTCTCACAAGTGGAGCTAAGCCCTGCTTCCCTTCCTCTTGATTCCCAGACAGCTACATGGTAAGTTTTCATTATCTCTGTACTTGTTGCCACAAGGTAAAATTCTGGCAGACTCACTCTAAAATCCATTAGCACTGGGCATTGAGGGCAGACTACTTCATGTCCATCAGTGATCATTCAGTCCTGTTCTAGGCAGACTGTAAGGAAAGGAAGATAGTATTGAATTAGCATTGGAGCTGAACTTCAGCATAGATTGTTATAGGAATAAAATATGAAGTAAAATATGTGACGGAATTAAATCCGTCAGTTCTAATAAAGGAAACAGAAGAAAGCAAAGAAATCTTGGACCCTTAAATCCCATTAACCAGGCCAGAGAGAGAATGTGTTAAAAGAGAGCTGCGCTGTATCTTTTTTCATTGTTTGATGAAATAATCTTTTCTCACCCTTTAAGTGGTGTGTTTAAAAATCCTGGTATTTCTGAAACAAAGAGAATACACAGCCACCGAGCTAGCTGGTTTTTATACCTTCCTTTTCTGAGTATTGTCCTTCAGTACAATACAGAGCCATTCCTTTGTTCTCACAAGCTAGCAGTTAAATTGTATGTAAATGTATGCAAATTAGATGCTGTCTAATAAAGAGAGTCATTAGATGGAAGAAATATTTAGTTTAGGGGGGAAAAAAGAAAGAAAAGAAAGCAGGTGTATTTTGCAATAGAAAATGTAAGATTGCAAAACCCCCTCAAACTTTGGGTGAAGGCTTTTTGTAAAACCATTAAAACATTTTCTAAGACTTTCCTTATTCCTGGTCCTTTCTTCTATGCATTTTTATGTGTATATGTATGTATACTTCTGCGGTCTTTTCCACGGAACTCACATGGCTGTGCTGTGTATATATATATGTAATTGAAATGATATGTAAATACTGTATTCATAAATAATGTTTATGATCACTTTAAACCATATAGCTGTGAATTTACATGCATGTACTTTGTGTTAGGGTGTGTTTTTGATTGTTGAGCTCCCTAAGTCTATACAGGTGGAGTCCATGTAGTAAATTTTACTCTCATGGATTGATTTTTTTCATCATATGCCTTGGCTGTGTACATTATGCTCCCTAAATCATCTATGTCAATTTTATAAACCCCTCTCTTCAACAATTTTAAAGCTCTTTTTTTTTTTTTTTCCTTCACTTTGTTCACTGAACCTCAATGTTGGGTATGTTTCCAGTCTTTTGCTGGAATTTTCTGCCAAGTAATTCCTTTTGAAGTATGGACCTGAAGTAGAGTGACTTTTCTGAATGTGACAAAGCTGCAGCCTGGAGCACTAAAATGCTAGGAACACGTCCTCAAAGGCTGGAGATCCCACGCCTGTGGGTGGAGCACTCAGCATCCGTCTATGCTCTGAAAGATTTAAAATTGATGAACCTTACATTCTTGCCACTTGTAAGGAGAAAATAATTAAGACTTTAATCTCTGTACCTTAGAATCTGTAGTTCTGATCTGTTGGTTCTGTCTGGAGACAGTAGCGTACATAGATGACATGGCTCAATTATTATGAAGTCATTATTGTTTTTTGTTTCTTATGGTCAGCTATCATGATTCAGGGTGGGGAGCCAATAGCTGTACTTTGGGCATATTTTTTCAGTTGCGTTTTTGCAAGTCTGGAAGCCTAAAGACATATATGTATATGTGTACAAAATGTATGTATATAAAAATAATGTTGTTTAAATATTTACATATAAAGCCAAGAGATTGGCTTCCTTCCCAGAATTACTGGAACTACCTTCCCCAGGAACATTTGGACTTGAAAAATCTCTACAGCAACACTTTTCTTCAAAAACTAAACAACTTGTGAAATGAGGGACTAGCTCTGCACCCTTTGCTGTTCAAACTGGTTCTGTTGTTTGGGGTGATGGAATGAGAGAGGGGAGAGATTCCTATGCATGAGCAATGCATTTCCAGTTAATTATGACAAGATGCTCTTTTATTACTCTTTCCATCCACAGTTTCTTATTGATTTATTTTACGAGAGAATATTTACGAAACAAAATGTAGCACAATGGGGATTTTTCTTCATTGTTCTAGAACAGGTCCATGCAATGGAGCGCATCTGGGCCACATTTAGTCCAGAGGCAGCAGTTCCTGTCCAAGCAGCTGCAGAGAAGATTAACCAATCACTCAGAAAGAGCTTGACTCTCTGTTTACCCCTTGTCCAAACTGTATTTGTTGAGCTCCCAGCAGAGAAGCCACAGTGTGAGTCTTCTGCCTGATGGGGAAGTATAGGCAACATCGTTGTAGGGATACTGTGGAAGTTTGGCAATGAATATTTCACATATAGAAGGAGGATACCTTCATTCTATTCAAGTTATTCTTGAACATGCATGGTATTCTTGGAGGAGAATACCTCAAATAGGAGATGTAAGGTGAGGCTGGGAATGCAAGAAGAATCTGAGCTTTAATATGAGGATGCTAGAGAAAGATAAAGTTAATAAAGTATGGCAAAACACAGGGCATTGTGGTGAGAGGGAGGTATGAGGTAACATTAGCAAACAGAAAATGTTAACGATTTATTCACTCACTTGGGACAATGCTCTTCTAGGTTGTCTGGAGGCAACCTAGAGCTGAGTCACTAGTAATGCAGACATTTAACACAGATGTTTTCACACAGTTTGCAGTTTATACACATAACTTCAGCTACCTCTCAGAATCTGAAAACCTGTGTTAATCCTGAGATGCTAACCAGGGGTATTCCTACTGAAGGCAGGACAAGCTAGCTGTCAAAGACAGTACTTTGTCTCCCAGAAGTAGATTCCTCGAGAAGAACTCAAAACACGTAGGCAGACAAGAACATGTTCACACAGGGGAACAACAATGCAGGGTTAGGTGCAGCAGGTATGATTAACTCCATGTTCCTCTCCACACTTGCTCTGTTCGATGACTGTGTACTTCTGAGGATACATGTCTCTCTACCTTGCCCATCTTGATAATAAGGGTAATACAGCTTTCTACATTCAAAATATATTGTGGGGATATATGGTATCCTGAGACACGTTAAAAAGGGTGCAGCCAGCACTTTGCGGGTGGTGATCTTCCTCCTCTGCTCTGGTGAGACCACATCTGGAGTACTGTGTCCAGTTCTGGGCTCTCCAGTTCAAAAAAGACAGGGATCTCCTAGAAACAGTCCAGTGGAGGGTAACAAAGATGATTAAGGGCCCTGGAGCATCTCTTGTATGAGGAAAGGGTGAGACGCCTTGGACTCTTCAGACTGTAGAAGGGAAGACAGGAAGGCGATTTCATTATCTAAAGTGAGGGAGTCAAGTTGATAGGAGTGGACTCTTCAGTGGCAAGCAACAACGGAACAAGGGGCAACGGGCACAAACTGGGACACAGGAAGTTCCGTACAAGCACAAGGAGGAGTTTCTTTACTGTCAGAGTGGCAAAGCACTGGCATAGGCTGCTAAGAGAGAGGTGGTGGAGTCTCCTTCTGTGGAGATATTCAGGACCTGTCTGGGCACCTTCCTGTGCAGCCTGCCATAGGGAACACTGCTTTAGCAGGGGGGCTGGACTCGATGATCTCTAGAGGTCCCTTTCAATCCCTGTAATTCTGTGATCTTCCTATTATATGTCTTCAGCAGTAGTACAGAAAGCTACAAGGAATCTGAAGTCATAATGTGGAACAACCAGTATTTTCACTGACAATCTGAAAATAAATGATAATTTTTTAACTTGTATTCCTCAAGAGCTTGTGCCTCTTAAAAAAAAAAAAAGAAAAAAAGTTGTAAGGAATAAAATATACCGCAGTAAACTATTCCTAGAGCTAACGAACAGGCAATGGGACTAGCAGCTTTTGCTATTACCTACTGCTTATTATTGTTATTATTATTATTTCTTTTTAATTATGCAAAGTGCTAATCAGTTTGATTATGCACAGTGCTAATCAGGTTAATTATGCAAAGTGCTAATCAGTTGTTCTCTAAGCACACGAGGAGAGCAGAGGTGCTGGCAGTGAATGGTGGTTCTAGATGGGGGTAGTCACGGCAGTCATTCCTTATTAAAAGAGGAGTAGGTGAGATGACAGGGGTTTTTGCTTCCATTAAAAAATAAATAAAAAGAAGAAAAAAGCAATGAGAGTGATAGTTCTGGTGGAGTAATGTCTTCTTTCACAGCAAGGCAGACTTTTATTCCAAGCTGGCTCATGCTGTTGGATAATTTCTGCTGGAGTTTGAGTGCGCTGATTTGGGCAAATATATTGCAGAGGGGTCTTGTAATGGGTGGGATACAAGTACCCCCACTAGAGAAATTGAGATGCAAAACCAGAAAATCACAAATTAAAGGATTTTTTCAATCTAATGAGCACTCAACTTTTAGGCACTGGTAACTAGAACGTCTATACTGTAACATGAATGGTACTTGTTCATGTATATGTAGGGTTGAATGAGTGAGTATTCATGTACTGCATGAACATTCAAATTGTATTTCTTTCAGTATGATACCTTTACAAACTGTAGGAACGTAGGGTGCATTGTCATTGGGAATGTATGTTAAGCTGCATTTGCTCTTTCTCCTTAGTGCTAAATTATAAATTAGAATTTTGTGTTCTAGTGAAATAGGATCTCTTCTCAATAAGCTGTGTTCTTCTGACAATTACTGAAGATTCAGTGTGCCCATTTTGCTGTGCTCAGTGTCTAATATCTAGCCAGTATTCCTTATTTGATTACGTTTCACTGTTGGTGTGGGATACATAAGCACCACTTTTTACAGTTAGTAATGGAGATGACATTCCCAGAGCAGAGAGCTACTTGCTCATAAAAAGTCGTGGGTAAAGGATCATAAGAGATGATTTTGAAGTCATTAAAAGAAAAGATTAGTCTTCTGTAAGGCCTTCAGCGGTAGAAGGTTATTGCATCAAGTGTAAAAGAAGTTTTCCTCGTAAAAGTAATCATTGCAGATGGTTAGCTAAGGGAAGTCCTGGAAAAAATTGAAGTATATTTAAGGTAAGAGGTGAAGCATAAATATAGCTTAAACCAAAGCCTAAAAATTAATAATACTGCCTTCTTGGCATTGTGACTACTCCATAAGACAGAAGACACTCAAAACGAGTTTACTATGAAGTGTTATGGGCACAATTACTCATCTGTTTTCATAGGTTTATTCTGGTTTTAGACAGCTAAACCTAGTCTGCTTTCCAGTCCAGTGCCCTATAGCTGGAATAGAAGAGTCTGTGATCTGAGTGCTCAAAGGGATGTGCACAAGAAGCTAAAGTCCCAAATCTGCAGATGCTTTTCTCTCTGATCAGAATCCTCTGAAGCTAATGCAAAGCTTTGCATGCACTAATAATAAATCAGTTTGCTGTTACTCAAGATGCTGCTCTAGAAGAGCTCAGCCTGTTGGCCTCAGATCTGGATTTGACTTGTAGTAGTCCAGTCTGCAAGCAGTTTCCATAGAATCACTATTGTGCTTTCATTTGTTGTTGGTGGCCCTGTTTCTGTTTGCTTTTTCAGTGCACTCTACTCCTCCCTCATCAGCTCTTTGATGAGACACAATGGGAGAGTGTGTACAGTCAACCGCGGTTGGGAAAAAACTCTGGCTTCTCCATGTGATCCCTTGGCATCATACAGCCTTCCGCGAGGCAGATCCTTGCTTTGATTGCTGTACCCACAGCAATCAAAATGCACAGTTGCACACAGATTATTTTTATTATTTTTATTTTTTCTTGTTTTGTCTTTTGGAGGCTGGGCTCCAAAATTGCACCAGGAGGAAGGGAATTTGTTTGAAAGGTATTGTGCTTTAGGCATATTCTTTGTTATCAGCCAGATATTTTCAAATGGGAGTTTTATCCTTTGGAAATAAAACCTCAGAGATTTTGTGCTAGTATTAGCTATTTCCCCATCTCCCCTATCCTCTACCAATTCAGAAGTTGTTGTATAGTTAGGGGATACTTGCAAAGCCATTAGCATAAACCACACACTGTAGTATTTGTGTGGTACAGCTGTAAAACTACCCAAAGCATAATCATAATCTGTGTTGCATTCCACTATTTCAGATGACTGGGCTTCTGATGGATTGCAAAGCTAGTCAGAAAAGTCACATTCTGCTCCAATTTTTTGTACTTTCTTTGTAACCCTGCTAAATTGCATTATCTTACTCTGCTTCGCTTTTCCTTGATAGTGAAATATGGATAATGATACGGACCTAACATGGAATGTGGGAGGAGTGTTAGAAGGCAAATGTATTATTTGCAAAGTGCTTTGATATCTCTGGATTAAAGGAGTTATGGAAGTGTGATGTATTATGGAGAGTTATCTGTGTTATTATGGAGCATCAGCAAATCTTGTGATCTTGAGTAAATTTGTGCAAGATAACACAAAAATATTTTGTGTCTCCCTAAAAAGTGAAACAAGTGGATGGAGGAAGCTCAGTTGCCTTGGCATTAGGTAATAGGTTAGCAACAAATGACAAAATCCAAGTAAAGAAATCTCTGCCTCCTGTGATTGAAAAAGCAGGTCTCAAGTGAATTGAGGATTCAGCTGTATGACAGTGATGTTGCTGCAAAACTCCTTTTGCATCTTCTTGAGGACCTGGCCTTCGGAGGTGCACACTAGCTGCTCTGTGGCTCACTAGGTGTCTGCTCGTTGGCATTCACAGAACTGGAAGCTGAGGGGATTAATAACAAAAATATATAAAACGTTCACTCTGACCTTTTAAAGTTACTGACCTGCATTCAGGTTACAAATGCACAGCACTTCTCTCTTGAACTACAAAGGTTCTAAGTCAGTAACTCTATCAGGCTAGCACTTCCTTGTGCCCAGCTGCCATGACTGGAATGAAGGAGCAAGAAAACTCACTGTGCACACAGTTGTCTTATGGTGACACAAGTACATGGAAGAAACCCCACTGACATAAACTAACACACTGACGCTGTGTTTGAAAAGTTGTTTTGAATGTCTTCTCCTATTGAGCTTATGCAATGGAGATAAATAAACACCATGTGTGGTGCAGCCAGGCTGAGTATTTTCGCTCCTACAAATGTTTATACGTTCTCTGGTGGTTGTTTGTATTGCTGTTTGTTGACTGTAAATTCCAGACCTAGATGTTTATAATGTATACATTTGTAGGAGCGGTGCATGTTGGGGAATATGGTGACGGTAGTACTTTTTATGAACACAACCAGATGAATAGTGGATGGGTTTTTTCGACTTCCAGTGTGGTGAATTAATCTTTGTGCTCACAGTGAAAGAGAAGGCTGCTGCAGCAGGAGCTGTAGCTAAGCGGGACATTTTCTGCTCAAATAAATGCGGAGAGTTGCACAAGAAAGACCACCTAAGATCTGTCAGGTAGGAATATAGATAGGTTATCTTTGCTTCCAATTAATAATCGAGTCTGTTTTGCTCTCAGTTTCATTGGTGATGGTGACGAGGATGGTGTGTGTTGTTACTGATGACAAAATTCCTAATAGCAGAGACCTCTGTAACCCCTCTGCTTTTGGCTGTTTCTCTCCCTCGCCTTTCAGCAAATGTTTCCCTCTTTCACATCTGCTGTTGTTAGCATCTCAGTATCTTGAGTAGTGGGAGTGTGTAGAAAATTTTGGGAGCTGATGAATGCACTTCTGTCCACTAAGCTGAGTCGGCATAGCTTCCTAAACATAATGTTACATTAAGGAAGAGTTTAGCTTAATCAGTCACCATTTTTTGGATGAGATGGGATTTTCCTTCAACTCCCGTTTCTGTTGTATTTGTGCAAGTCAAAATGATATGTTTCTGATGCTCCAAACTGCTTAAAGCCTACGTATTGCTTTCCTTTTTGCTCCATCTCATGCACGTTCTCTCCCTTTGTTAGAGGCAGGTTTGGCTGACTCACAGTTACTGTTACAGCAGCCTCTCTCATTTGCTTAGAAGTTTGACTGAGTTTTAACCATTTGTAGTTAATGTCATTAGCTTTAAACGTAACTTTCAGCGAGGACTTCCACTATGAGTTTAAAGGCCTGATACAAATCGTTTTGCCCATTCTAAAATAGTATAGTAGCACCTTCTAAGACTTCTTAGCCCTTCATGGTTTGTTTGAAATGAAGCTTTGAAAAGAAGCAATGACCTTTGTGACAGGGTGTTGGGTCGATTTTTTTTTTTCCCCTTTCTTGTCAGTTGTGTATCTTGCAACCTTGCTAATAGCTGTTTTGTGAAAATAAGGAAGGTTCTACTACCATTATCAGTTTCTTAATGAACTTGAGAGAAAGAGGTCTGTCAAGGGAGTCTGAAGGCTGTCAACCTGTTGATGATCACAGAGCACTGATATGTTAGTGTATAGTATGTTCTCTTTTTCAGTTACGTACTTAAAAATCTAGGGAATTAAATACAGCAGCTAGGCAGGGTGAAAGAATATTTCACTTATCTGAAGTCAAATCTGTGAATGCTAGAATTGAAGCTGACTGAGCAGCCTTAATTTGACTTCCCTCTGCTTTTGCACTCGTTAATTATATGATCGCATTCTGTTTTCTGTGGGAACCAGTCTTCTCTTACTATACCTAATGGACCTGGCTGAGAAAGAATATAAGTTCCTTAGTGGGAGGCTGTTTTCTATAAGATCAATTGCCTTACGTGCTGCAAACATTGGAAAATGTTTAATAAATGAGGCAGGAGAAAGCTGAGAAAGAACAGATTCTTAAGATTATGGTGAGTTTGCGTATGCTTAAAGAAAAAGTGCTTGAATTGAGTTGCTTATAAAATCAGACATCTATAGGTGCACTACAAATAAACCTAGTATTTCTGCGTTCTCTTATGAGTTTGCTGGGGCTCCTTTTAACTCTTCTACTTCAATCCTTTTAAAACATTCCGTTTATTTCCCGAAGAAGTGGGGAAAAAAGAGAGGTGGTAGCAGCCTGTAATGTGATTGTGTACCTGCAAAATGAGAGAGAAGGTAAATGATGCTCCCCTGCCAAAATAGCAGTTCCCATGATTTTGGCTTTCATTTGGTAGAAAATACACTATGTTCCGTGTTACTCACTAAGGAAAGTGGGAACAACTCTCTCTTCCTGACACTTCAACAGTAGCGTTGGCGATGCTGCTCTATGTAGAACCGGGCCAGGTTATTTCTCTAAGCACTGGGAATTCAGCTGTTTTCTTGTGCATTCTTCTTTTCATATTTTATTACCATAAGGAGAACACAAAGAGTGCTTGTTTCTTTCCTTCTCTCTCTTTTTTTTTTTCTCTCCAGTTGACACAATCAGTGTTATTTGAAGGAAAAAAAAATTGCACTCAGAATGGGAAATAGGGTGGGAAAATGTAATAGGATCTGCAAATCTTTTCTGTCTTGTCTGAGTAAATGGGAGCTGATGAGAGATGCAGCACAATGAGGGCTAGGGAATGCTAACTGAACTGGTATATAAAGATTGTTTCATTTTGCTTCATTTCATTTTACTGTATTGAATTTGAAAAGGAAAATTGCGACGGGCATGAAAGTTTGCAGTGGAAACACCTTGGGTTGCTGTACCCGTGACACGAACCTGGGCAAACATGAAGATGAATGTTAAATAAAGTGGTGCATAAATTTTGTAGGTATGCTTCTGAAGCTACTTTCTGAAGAATGCCTTTTCAGAAACAGCAGCTCTGCCTCTGGGTTATTGTGCTGCTTCTGTTCTTAATCTCTTTTATTGTCCACTTAAGTTTCCAATTAAGGAAAGGTGTGAGGTTTTTGGTGTTTTTCTGTTTTGTTTTACTTTGTTTTGATGAGCCAAAACTGTGCTGATTCTCAGACATGTATTTAGCAGGATTATGTGAAGGCATCATTTTTTTTCATGCAGGCTTTCAGGAAGATGAGAATGGGATTCTTTACCCCTTTTTACCCATCCGTAAGGTTCATCTTGAATTTCTAAGTCAATTTAATGCAGTCTAGGGCAAAACTTTGAGGAACTCGGTCCTAGGTGTGACACTACTACAGCGATGCACTCCTCACTAGACAAATTTTACCTTCTGTGTTAGAAGCTGTAGTGTTTTTATCTAACCGGAGTGGGTACACATTGCTTGCTGACGGGAAGAACTGTAGTTAAAATCATGTGCAAGTCAGTTCAGTCTGAAAAGTTGTCTTTTGCATACTATTATGCTGCTTTAGGCATGGATGATTTTGAAAAAACTGTGAGGGTAGGATTTTT